>JAMKCH010075109.1:0-13536 GCA_023653785.1 Ophioderma brevispina
CAATTTCTATGCTCTCCCCAGCTTACTCTCCACAGTGTGAAACATTCTAATGCCCAATATTGTTCCACAAACAATACTAAAATGAGACGCCAAATTGTGGTGCACATGATCCGATGTACAGATGCAACGACAAGATAAAAAAATTTTCTCTAGTGGAAATACAGAGGGAGTCGATACCCAGTGCGATTTGACGGTGCTATGTTTCTGTTAAAATGATATGACTCAAGACTGTCAGAATACACACCTAAAGCCATGGAAAAATAATATTTCTTATCATTTTAAATTGGAATAATAAGTGAGGGAGAGAAAAGGGAAGCGCGTGGGGACCTTGAATATAAAAGCAAAAAGAGCGGAGGCTTGAGATGAGGGATGGTGCAGCGAGAGAGAGGCATGGAGGAACACGCCGAGGAGTTGGAGGGTTTGCTTGGAGATGGTGCCCTAAATGGAATCAAAACAAGTAATGGCAGAATTTTACTATTCGACATTGATTTTGTATGGCATTAACGACTAGGGTGGGGCGAATTTGTTTAAGCTTGTGGCTTTGATGTTGTTTATAATCAATACAGAGCCAAAAGGAGCAATATGTGATCCCATTGATCACTAATTCCCTGTCATATGGAAGGGGGTGGCATGGGAGGGTGATGGGAATGGGATATTTGTCTATGGGTCAAACATCTGTCAATAGTACATAGATTTGTCAAACGGTTGGATTGGCCCGCTTTACTTTCAATTTCTTTGTGGTTTTTTTTAAGATATAATCACTTTCCACAGTACAGCAACATATATAATAATTGGGGGTGGTATTTATCATGTGTTGTTGAAATATTATAATCAGCTGTATTGTAAAAGGTTACCCTAAAGCAATTTTATTACTTTTTTTAAATACAAAGTGTGTTTATCATACCTTTTGGTCTGGACTTTCCCCCCCCCCCTTTGCTAATACAACCCCACTAACTCCTGCTCAGGGCTGAATTACCGGATAAGATCATTGATCGTCATTGCTGACGAACCTAGAACAGTTTTTGTTTGCTTGTTTTGGGTTTGGTTGGTGAAACCAGATGAAGAATGTGGATGGAAAGTGGTTAATTTGTCAGGTTTTTACTGGTCAGTCATGGTGCCTTTGAATCCTAGGTGCTACTAAGAGAAGGCCATCATATTGAAATTCAAGGAGATTTATCACAAATAATGGCCTTGCTGTATTACGAAAAACCTAGAAAGTGCAGATGCTGGCCTGAACACATTGCTATCTTCAGTAGATAGCATCAGTAAACTCAGTATTGGTGATTACGTAAACCAATAATTACAGAGGCTGGTTGTTCACATTACTAATCTCATTAGATAGCATCATTCAACTCAGTATTGGTGTTACTGTAACCAAGAATTTGTACAGGCTGGTGGTATGATTGCTATCTTCAGTAGATAGCAGAATTAAATCAGTATTGGTGATTATTGAACCAATAATTGTGCAGAAGTACTGGTGTTCACATTGATCTTCAGTCGCTAGCATCATTAATCAGTATTTTTGTTACGGTAACCCATAAGTCCAGATGCTGGTTGTTCTATTGCTATCTTAAGTAGATAGCATAATTCAAACTAAGGATTGGTGATTACTGAAACCAATAATTGTACAGATGCTGTTTGTTCACATTGCTTCTTCAGTAGACAGGATCATAAACTCATATTTCCATACCAAACTTTTGAATCTAGTTGTATAAATTTCTGAGAATGTTTTTTTTTAAAAAGTTTAATACACGAATGGAAAGAAAGCTTATTAATAACTTTCTCTAAGTTTCACATCGATGCTTGAAGATGCAACATTCACCAACAAAAAACTTATCCAACCCTTACCCCATCAAATTGTGTGTTTTTCAACACAACCAACCATCTGCTCGTAAATGCATAGAGCATGGAACATAAATTGCCATGATTTTTGTAAGAGATGTACTCTTTTTATGGCCTTTTTCAGCATCCTACCATAATGGACCCACAAATTTCTACAGCAATTTCAGTAAGTTGTATTGACACATTCTTTCATTAATCGCAAGTTATACAGAGCAGAGAGGGGGGGAACTATATATCTAAAAATACTGATGATATCTTCACTGGTGAATTAGCAGACAATTTACAGGCCCCTTACCCTCCTCACATGCTTATCCTTAATAAATGATCTTCAGATACTCTGGTTGGAAGTACCAGTGTCTATTTCTCTATCCTTTACCACAGGAAAGAAAACATTTTAGTCGTGGTGGTGTGAACTCAATGTGTGGTCTCGTGCCATTGTCAATAGAATACGGCACTTTCTCACCATACTGTGCTTAGCAGTTGCCAATATGTGCTGTATGTCACTGTGTGTAAACAATGGGTCGGTGTTTGTTATGATATTGTGTGCTTTGTCCAGTACAATGCCTTGTCAAGCAATGTTACAATGCCTCGTCATGTTACGGTACTGTCCCAAATGCCATATATATTGATGCACTACCCTAGTCCATTCTGAATTGATCCACTATACCAGTGGTTCACAATTGTTGGTGGGGGCTCTAGTTGCCCTGGGCTAACTACAGAATAAAGACGAAACCCCAAGAAAAGAGGATCCTTATTTCTTCAAGATGTATCTTTGAAAATAGTTTTGGCCCCTAGCTATTTGGCGCACAATACATGGCCCAAAAGTATCAATTGTATTTCCTTTTTCAATTCAACAATTAAAGGTGCAACGAGAGATGAGACACCCCACAATATGTGTCCTAATAGTATTTTCATATAGATTATCCACTCAATGATTTCTACCTGTATTTGGCTACAGAAATGTCTTAAAAGAGCGAAAAAAGTGATTTGATTTTTACTTATATTTCAATAACATATAGGCTGAATTTGTATCTTTGCTCCTATACGAAATTAGAAATTTCAAAATTTGTGTACCCAAAAGGACAACATTATTCAGCTTTGTACTTTCATAGGGGATGTTTTGATGATGGAAAGCTTGACACCAGGGCAAAAATCATTACTTCCGATTTGTAGGGGAACCTGACCTCTGTGGAATGAAATCTTTGTTGCACGTTTATCCCCCAGATAATTTTCAGCATTTGTAAGAGAATTAAAGTTGGGTGCTTTGAGGGAGATGGCAAAAAAATACCAACCTATCAAATTGCCATTTCTGTTTTTTACTGGATATATTTTGGGATGTTCATTTGTTGGTCTGACAGAGGCCTCCAAATTTTCGAGGTAAACCAGCAATGAACCCATTTATGGCCCAATTGCAAACCCCCTGCACTATAAGAAAGACCACGAATAGCCATAGGAACACATGTATTTTTCATATGGGTCCGGTCATGCCAGCCAGTCTCTGCCATAATTGAGACATCATGGTTTGGTATCCAAAATAAAGTTCCGTTCCCTTAAGATTCTAAGGTTTGCTGTATTGTGCTGACCACAAAAAAACGGTTTCAGTCTCTTTCACATACAGAATGCTATAATATAGCAAATTTAAATGCCCAAACAAAATTTGCAGTAGTCATCTAAAAGGGTTTGCAAGAATAAGTCTCTGCAGAATTTGCATCAACTATTTTCCCAAAAGAAAAATTACAAAACAAAACAACAGTGTTCAAAGATAGGAATTCTGTTCGATACGTTAAGGTCTGTAAGGCAGTATAACTAAATAACCAGTAAAATTATATCTAAGGATGTGCACCTTTGAGCCAACTGCATTATATAACATAAAAATTGTAGAGGAATTACCAGAGCACCCCCATAATGTTCATTTGCCCTATGCGGTGCATATATGCTCCTTGCGTTTTCAACTGGTTTGTTTTAAACCAATGCTCATTGGTATATTAAAACATAAACACATTGATGAATATTGATGCAATAGTTGTGACATGAGATGGTGAATATGTTAAAGTATGCTTTTCTTGATATTAAAAAAATCCAATTAACTGGTTGTCAACTTGACAAGTGCCTATTACCTTTAATAGCACACATGCCATTTTACACAAGATATAAACAGCATACCGCTCTTTCTATTTTTATGAAACTCTGGAGCCAAGCCATATTCTAGCTACCATTTACTTTAACTCAAGTCACAGGACAGGTTCCTTAAAATATGAACTGTTCATTTCTATTAGAATTTGAGATTTATTTTAGCAAGAATTATTGATTTCATATTATTGATTTCCCCATTTCTTCCTGCTGTCCATCTACCTGGGCCAACGATCCACATTAAGCAGATCCCCTTTATAGTACCCGTGCCTCTGCATTCACAAGTGCCCGAGGTGCAATTTACGCAAATGCGTCAGATAGCCCACGACTGCGTCAACGCAATTATTATGCATGCGTGTTGTGTGGCAGGCCACTAGTTAGCCAGGAGGGGGAGACAACTGTAATTTCACAGAAGTGTTTGGGCAAACCCAAATTGGTGAGTGAACGATAGGAATTTGCCTAGTAGTTGCAGGTAGATGATGATGAGTTTGTTTCTTAATATTGCGGATGCTGGGTTCTTAATCTCTAGAGGCTAAGTAGGATGGAGATGTCTGTGCAACAAAAGGCATGGCCTGGAAGTTAGTACAGTCTACATATGCACACCCATCCACCTCTCAGTCACACAATGACCATTTATTGGGTCTACTTACATCAGACTAAACAAGGAAGGCAAGGGTTATCACATGAGTGTCAATATGTGCCAACCGGGGGGGGGTCGGATTTATTGGGCATCACTTGGAAAATTAGCACTCTATATAATGACCCAGTAAACATGTATAGAGATTCTATGGTGTTTTATGTAATAAAGACTCATGATACGGTCATTTTTCTGTCAAACTGTGCAAAAAGGTGTTACTGCAAAAAGGCCACCCACCCATAAAACGATTGCTACATGTTAACTTCACGAAAAAATGCGATCAAAACGTGACAACAAGTCAGGTCTTGAAAAGAAATTGAGCAAAATTGTGGTTCGATATGAGCCAGATCGTCAATACGTCGGGGTAAGGTGGGTAGGGTAGTAAACGTTTTGTATTGCTGAGCGCCGTAGTCTGTGTCTTTTGTAAAGTATCTTTAGTAGCTCATGGTTGTTTGTATGCATTATATGCCAGAGACGAAACGCTCAGGAATCACCAAGTGACAGCTCCAGGAACAATATTTGGTTGGGAAACATTATTCCCAATGACGACGAAAATGCGAAATGGCCACGCCACCTTTTTTGGGGGGTCACGCCCATTTTGAGCGAACGAGGTCTACTGGCGTATTACAGAACAGTTGGACATAGAAGGTTGAGAGAGACCACTCAAAATAGGCGGATGGCCCCATCTATGGCGGGGTCAGTAATATGTTTTTATATCCAAAAGTCCAAGGTTTTAAAGAGTAATTGTCAAAAACTGATTTCACCAGATTGACGGCACTATACAATATGAATGAATTCATAAGTTTAAATAATCACAAAACCAGGAAGGGAGTTAACCACACCTTGGATTTTGCTCTTCTAACTCTCCTCAGGGATAATTTGTGGGATAACTAAGGGTAGATCACAAAAAGAAAATTAATTTTCCTACCGTTCTCAAACATGGCCCACCAGCCGTCAAAACTTTGTGACTTGAGCAAATTTGGGTAATATAGGTGGAAAAATGGATTTTGTAAGTGCTGTTATAACAGTGTATGTGCTCCACAACTCAATCAGTTATGACGTTTGTTAATGGCACGGAGCTATTGACCATTTGGGATTTCAAACTGTTGATATAATCAGCCATTTTGAATGTTACTCCTCTTTCGTTTTATCGGGGGGGGGGGGTTCAAAAAGGCCAATCGTAAGTGACAATATATTGTTTTTATTTTATAGGGACTGAAGTTAATGTTAAGTTAAATACCCTTCAGCAGCAAAGTTAAATGCTAATGGTCGTTAAATGATTAAAAGCACTAACTGCACGCTTGTGACCATGAAACAGGCAAAAAAATGAAAGAACCCCCTTTATGCATGAACAAGTCACTACAATAACCTGAACTTAGCCGGCACGCCGCGTGGTGAAAAGAGACTACACCCCGTGTCATTTTGTAGGCATAATGGCAAGGGTAAAAGCTGCTGAAGGATCTTTAAATCATCTAAGCACTAAAATACCCCTCAAAGTTGGGCCCACTTTTGTGGCTCAATGAAAAAGTCGCTAAAAAGCCGCATACCCCATTGGCGTAGCCAATGGAGGAGGGACAACACCCCCCCCACACACAACCAATCCATCGAGCAGGGAGCAAAATGGGAAGGAAAAACAGAAGAGAAAAGAAAAAAGAGGAAGAAAGAAAGGGGAAAGAGAGAAAAAGAGGGAATAGGGATAGAACGGAAAAGAGAATGAGCAAAGAAGATAAGAGAAAGGTGGGAAGAAAAGAGGAAGACGGAAAAGAAAAGAAGGAAAAGGGGGGAAATTTTGCTTGAAACACTAACCTTTAGCTTTTAAATGGCAAAAACCCAGGACCTTACGGGAGCTCCCCCCCTAGGACCCCCACCCCTCGTACATTATTCATCCCTCATGCAAGTACAAGAATAGGGAAATCTTTGATCTACCCCCCCCCCCCCACCCCACTCCGAGTAAGGTCTGGCTGTGGCCACTACAGGCAACATGGTACTGGTAGAGATACCGTAATGAATTAAAATGTGGCTTGATTATATCTTTATGTAAAATCAAATGAAGAAATCTAACTTACAAACCAATTTCAATATTTGATGGATTTAAGAGGGATCTTAAGATGCAATACAGATTATCCCTACTACATGGTCGTAGTCTCAGGTTTTCAGTATTGGGTAATTTAGCGACTTTTTCATGGAGACCAGCGGGGGGGGGGGTTAATTTTTTTAATTTTTTTAAATCTTTTATATTTTGCCTGTTCCATGGTAACAGCATGCAGCAGTTAGTGCTTTTAAACACTTTAACACCCTTCACCAGCATTTAACTTGCTATTAGGTCCTATAAAAATGGATTAAAAATATATTTCCACATTAAGATGGGGCATTTTGACCCCTCCCAATAAAACAAAAGAGTAACATTAAAATGCTGATATAGACCAATTTTGAGATTCAAAATGTCATAGTTCTGCCCAATACAAAGTCATAACTAGCTTTAACTGATTTGCACTTTTTGAGCAAATAGACTGTTATTACGCGTACTTAAAAAAATGCACGGTGTCACCTATATAACATTACCCATTTGCCAAGGGTAACAACATTTTTGGGCTGGCTGCCGTTTGAGAACGAAAGGAATATATGGATTTTTGTTTGGACCTACCCTTAGGTACCCTAACAATTATCCCTGAGGGGAGTTAGAGCAAAATCCAGTCTATGGTGAAATCCCTTCCTGTTTTGGTATGTTGATGAAAACCTTTGAAATTCCATTCATAATGTATAGTGCGCAATCTGGTGTGAAAACAGTTGTTGATAATTATCCTAAAAACCTTTGACTTTTGAATATAAACTCTATATTACGACCCCTAATAATGTGGCCATTCCGCAATTTTTGAGGAATGGTCTCTCACCTCAGGGTGACAGCCACTACACAATTGCACGGTTTTTCACCTAATTATTACCCAATTTTGCTCAAAGTCAAAAAATTTTGACGGGCTGAAATTTGAGACGAAAGATATGAATTTTCTTTTTGTGACCTATCATTAGCTACCCCAATTATTACTGAGGAGCCGGTATAGAGCAAAATCCAAGGCTGTATGGTGAACTCCCTTCCTGTTTTGGCATGCAAAACGTATTAAGTCATTCATAATTGTATCGTGCGCACTATGGTGAATCAGTTTTTGATAATATCTAAAACCTTGACTTTTGGATATAAAAAATATATTACGGACCACCATAATGTGGCAATTCCGCAAATTGTGAGTGGTCTCTCAACCTTCTAGGTCCACGGTTCTGTAGATACAGTCAGGAGGACTTTGCTCAAAGGGGCGTTGACCCCCAAAAAGGGGCGACGGGCATTTCAGCATTTTCGGCATCAGTGGGAATTAAGTTACCAACCAAATATTGTGCTGACCTTCAATAAGTGGATTTCTGAAGAGTTTAGCTATGGACATATACTGCATTACAAAACCACCATGAGTACTAGAGTAAGTTTGCTTGGACCTAGTGGAGTATAGGCTTGGTTAGGACCCCATTATACCTGAAAAATGAGCTAATTGAAATAAATAAACGTTCTCAGAAAGTCTAGGGGATTATTGAAAAGGGCGGGAAAATATTGAAGTTTCAAATGCATTTTTCTCCAAATTTCTTCTATGAACTAAAAGTTTGCAGAACAAATTGATTTAAATGATTGTCTTCTTGCCGTATGGTAACAAATTGAATGAATTTCACAAGCGGTTTTGGAGAATCAATCATGCTATTACTGCCGAGTTAGGGATTTTTTTCCATAGAGCTCCACAGGGAGCTCGGCAACCTCCAAACTCCCAACTCTAGTATCGAAAAATCGGGGTCCTTCCCCCCTGGTTTGAACACATTAAAAATGTGAATTTTTAAATGATTTCCAGCAAATAGTTTCTTATTCCAAAACTGGTACTAGATATGGAGAATAAAACTCACTATAAGGTTTCTTTGAGAATTTTTATATATGAATAACCGTACAGGACAAGGTTGTATGTGGGTCATGGGAACAACCCATGACAGGCCCACATCAAAAAGACCAAATCGTTTATGGTTTTGCATCTATATTGCTGTAATCTATTTGATTTATTGGTGCGAGTTAACCATACTGCATATGAGGCTGGTCCACCACATCTGTTGCCAGACTAAGCGCCCCCAATTCACTTAAATTTGAACGTCCACTTGACTAATTGGTCATCCATGTACTAAAACACCCTGTGAATAGTAAGGCTATCTTTTAATATCAGAAATACTGTTCACGAGTAAGTAGATTGAGGAAATTGTTGAACAACAACAAGGCATTGGCTCGGATGTGACTTACATAGCAGGCCCCCTTCCACCTCTCAGTCATACCACTGAACCCAATTTATCCACTATCTTTGGCTTATTCACATGACACAAAATGCGGCAGACAATGGCTAAAGGCTGACTTCAGAGATTTTGAAAGATAGTTTTGTTGTAGTAATTAAAATAGTTATCTAGAAAACTAAGATAGTCACCTACAATGACCTTTTTTGTATTCCAAAGTTTCGATTAATTCAGATTTGTCATTTCATACAGAACACATTTATGCACAGTAAGTTGCCATATGATTACAGTGTATAAAGTGATGTAATTCGGTCAAAGAATTAAAACAAAGTTGGGGTTACTATATGCAAGACTTCGATTTGAGCTTAGTTTTATTTCACAAAGTGTTTAGTGTATGGACAAGCATGACTGTCATGCAAAAAAACACAATGGTTTGAAAATTGGTGTGCCCTCATCAGGAAATATCTGTGGTCAGCCTTCTATCATATACTTTCACACAGGCCAACCAGAAACAGTTTTATCTGCAAACTGAAACAAAGTGAAAACCTATAGTTGTGAGATTTTTTTAGTACAATGAGAAGCTTGTTTTAATGTTATGCAGTGTGTCATAAACAGTAAAACAAATTATGACCACATTCAGTGTACTGGTGTCACCAATTGTTGTTTGGGTGGAAAAAAGCACCCAATTGCTTTTTTGTATGATAAAAACACAATCATGCTCTAGAGTATGTGAGGTGGTCAGAAAATTAGGACCACATAATAATGCTGTCTTAATTGGTAATCAGATGGGGACACCAATTACTTAGTTTGTATATTTATATCGCAAAGAAATCCTGATTGATAATGTCCCAAAAAGAGGAGGTCGAGTGTCTTCCAACATGGCCATTTCTTTCAAATATAAAATTTTTGACAATGTTGTCACATAAGTCTACAATTGTACAAAAATAACTAAATGAACAGAACTATCCCAATCTTGCGAGTTTTAAGTATTTTTGTCACGATAGAATAATGTGGTAATCAGTGCCAAATAAAATTGTATGGAAGAAATGCATTGTGGGAAGAGTACTTTACCTCCAGATAACTGCACGTGTCATGAATACAATGCATGCAATGTATATCTCCGAGTCAAGGGTTATATTCATACTGCTGCTATATCAATGGGCAAAGTTATGAAACCTATTTCTTACATTGTATTTTGAAATGTATTAAATTGTTCTATTACAATGGCTGATGTTATTATATAACTACAAATTTCACACAATTGCAATTCAATCATTTACTTTAACTTGTGATAATCAGTAGCAATATGGTAATCGGAAGTTTTGTCTTCACGCAAAAGCCTTTGTCAATGACCTTTGCATCAACTAAAAGCAAAAAAAACTTGTGGTATTGAATTGAATACTGCTGCACCTTTCTAATAAAGTCAATGTAATATACAGCTGCTATACAAACGCGGTCCCATGTTATAAAGGTTCCTATAACATAATTCTTACACACAGAAATAACAAAACAAACATGCATTGTACTGTTACAATCCAAACTTGAGGTCTTGTAGGAGACTACACGTTTTCTAATGACGTGAAGTATAAACGGAGTATAAATTTGGCTTTGGAACAGTCAGGAAAGTTGATGCCGCTCCGATATTGTGCACAGAACTCATTTTTTATTCAATGCGGGCTTCATAGGCCTTGACTCAGGTCCCAGGAAAAAAGCTGACATGTGCAAATGGCCTTGGATTCTAAAAGGTTATTCAACACTCACACTATGGCTTACCCAGAGAGGTAGATGTTAATGTACACAATCTAAAGTCTTGAATATTAGGTTAACTTGGTTAAAAATTAGTGATCTTGATATAAACTAATCTGCCTTTCAAATGAATAATAATGTCAGCAAAAAATAAGAAGAAGCAAGGTAAATAAAGCCACTAAAATGGAGGGTCATTCAACGTAACTGAAAAATCATGTAAATATCAGTTTCAAAGACTCCTTTATGATACTACATAATAGTCCCAATGGTCATATGTCTTTCTAAAACATAAAAAAATCATACCTTAAGCAAGTGAAATTGATATTCAATTATACTGAGGTCATAAGCACAAAGTGCGTCAACAAATTTCAGCAGGGCGATTCAATATCATATGACCTGGTTAGTAGGGATTATCCCTCCAGGGAAAATGCTGCACGTGGAACTATCGCATCTCCAAATGTCTTCATCAGCTTCTCAGTCCACACACACCTATTAACATACAGTCATCGCCAGATCAGAGATAACTGGAATCCTCAGCACTAGCTCCTCCGCTCATCTCCTCGGGGTATTTTTGGCCAAACAACAACTTGTGCGGAAAAACCAAATGTGACCACCCATAAAAAACGTGGATGTCTCGATGGTCGCGTCGTGCATTCTATTACTTGGAGTTGATATAGAAGAAGATTGCGAGTGGGTCTGGGATGTGCTCAAGTGAAGGTGTTAATTTCTTGTCATTGCAACTGGCCCCCAATCTATTGAATTCACCATTTATTGAGTCTGGTTGGATTGAGCATGTTGCTAATTAGCACCAAATCAGACAGTGTATGTGCACTAGCATGCTAAACATGTATTGATAGCTGGCTAACATGTATTCCACTGCTGCTTACATGACTTCCACTAGATGCTAACATGAATTCCACTAGCATGCTAACTATATTCCACTAGAATGCTAACATGTATTACACTAGCATGCGAACATTAGTCCATAGCATGCCTAACATGTATTCATAGTTATGCTAGCATGTATTCCACTAGAAGCTAACATGTATTCCAATAGTATGTAACATTATTCCACTCGCAGCTAACAGTGTATTCCACTAGCATGCTAACATATATTCCACTAGCATGCTAGCATTTCAACCGCATGCTAACATGTATTCCCCTTAAAATGCGAAACATTTACACCAGCATGCTAACATGTATTTTCACCAGCAAGCTAGCACATATTTTACTTGACATGCTTACATCCTTTAAACCCAACACAGGCCGAGAGGAATGAGAAGCCAACGAAAACGTGGTACCGGTCGGAAAATTGCATTTCATTGCATTGGGCCGTCAACAACTAGTTTTGTTGCGCAAAATGACTCGCATTCGCCTGATTGCATATGGGCCGTTTCTACCGGAAATGAGGCGATGTTACTCGTTGCACCTGGGCCGTCTTCCGGAAAAATGACGCGATGTTTTTCGTTGCATTTGGGCCGGTATTCCGGGAAACTGACGCGAGTTTTTCGTTGCATCTGGGCCGTTATTGACTGGAAATGATGCGATGCTTTCACTGCATTCAGGACGTTGCCCGAAGAAAGCGCAATGCTTTTCATCGGGGGTGACACTGTGTACAAAATGCCCTAAAGACCAATTTCGATTTCGATTGGTGATAGCGCCACCAGATCGATACAATTTTGTTAATTATGCTTAAACGTCGTCATAACGTAAACCGGAGCATGACTAGCTTAATATCGCCACGCACGACTATGATTTAGCGTAATAGCGCCACTCAGATGGCGAAACTATAAGCTACAAATGCATGCAGCAGTGTGCAGGACGCATCCATTATTATTTATTTATATTGATGTATTATTTACCCTGTTGTTATTGCATTCGCACGCGATGGTTTTCTCTAGTTGCATCTGGGACGTTCTTTTCCCGGACAATGGCGCGATGTTTTTCGTGCATGCTGGCCGTCTCCGGGAAAATGACGCGATGTTTTTCGTTGCATTTTGGGGGGGGGCCGTCTTACGGGAAAATGACGCGATGTTTTTCGTTGGCATCGTGGCCGTTATTGACTACGCTACTTATTCCTGTACTGGGAAAAACGGCCGAGATGCAATTAAACGCAACACTTTGGCTCTCGGTGATCTGGGCCGTTCTTTAAAAAAATAAATAGATTGCCTTCGTTGCATTTGGGCGTCGGCCGGCAAAACGACCCGGTCCGGGTTAGGGTTAATATACAAATTGAAAAACAACAGTACTGAAATTTCATAACATGTCTATGCCAATTAAAACAGTTGGAGGACACACTGTTTTATTTTGTAATAATGCCTTTTGCAAGTTATTTTATGATTTAATGTACTTCTATGCATGTACATTTACACAAGGTTTTGGTTTGCCTACAGGCATGTGTACAACTTCCGACTGTTGAGATCTGCAATCATGGAAAAAAATGTGGCAACACTTTGCCCGATTGGCTGTAAAAAAAAGCGCCCCTCTCCCCCTAGGGCATGTTGAGCCAAGCTGTTGTTAGCAGGCCCGTCAGGTCCACCAACATGAGTGATGGGGGTAGGGGAAGGAGATGGCTAAGAGCAGGACATCTGCTTTCCAATGAACAATGAATTACCCCATTCGGACATAGCTGTTAGCATGGGAACTGCTATGTGATTATAAGTATCAAGTGTGGAAACTATTTTTTCCATGTTGTCGAGCGAAAGACACATATTTGATCTGATTTCAGTTTTGGTCATAACTTTTATGGGATGTAAATATTTCAACCAAATTTTCAGCAATTAAGTCCATTACATTGTTCTTTCTACTCCAAAAAGATTGCCGGGGGCTACCCAAATCAGGGAACTTAGGGATAGCCAGTAATAATAATGTGAGGC
>JAMKCH010075115.1:0-14698 GCA_023653785.1 Ophioderma brevispina
TTGTCGGTACCGATTTCTCACCGGTATTCTGGTCAACCTTGTAATTTCGCATGCGTGGCAGCGGACAGTAGCAAGAATTCTTCTGAGAAACCTAATATTTTAAAGTGACGTAGATTTTTTGTAGGATACGAATTTTCTCTCAAAAAAATGCACATGGATCGATTGAGACCACCTACCAAAACGTTCCGAAGGTTTATTGGACAAACAATACAAAAGAACACAAACATTGTTTTGAACTTGGGGGCCTGACTATCGTAATTGTCCCCATATAACACCTGCTTTGACTTTCTGGCGTTCCCACATAAGTCTAAACCATCAATTATACATAAAGATGGCGTAGTCGGCTTATTCCTTCAGGTGTGATCTAATAGCATGTGGAAGCATTCCAAAATATGCACCAACCCGGGGTTCGAAAAAAATTGGGGGCGCTTCTTTCTGTAACTCTCCTCATGTCTCTGTAAGTTACCAGTCGCATGATAGCGAAGAAATGAGAGTTTCTTGTGGCGTGCTTGTACATGATATTATAGGCAGTTTAATTAGAAGTGTGAAACAATAACCGTATGGTCTATGTAGTGATTTCATAGAAATTATCATATTTTCACAATTTTTATTACGAAAGAAATAATTCTCAACTTGATCCTTCCAGATGGGGATATTATTATGGAAGCTTTTATCAACGCTTTATGCAAAAAATCATGATTTTCCAGTATTTTACGGGACACCTGATATGTTAAATCTCTCGTTGTATGTTCAGGGGCGGATTTAGAGGGGGGCATATAGCGCTGGCTCACTGTAGATCTATAAAAATGACTTATTTACGCATAGGGCGCCTGTGATCTCCTGATATGACGGTACAGGGTGTCAAGCGCCGTGTAGCTTTGTGTGGGCGCCCACAGATGCGGTAATGCCCCCAACTGGGAACAAAAGAAAAATATATAGGTCGACCGGCTCGTCTCGCTCGCCGTAAAAATTGGCGCCCCCTTTTTGAGAATTCCTGGATCCTCCCCTGTAGTTCCACATATGTTACCATCAAAATTTATTACAAAATTAAATGTTATCCTCATGATTATGTTCATAAATAACGTGTTGTTAATACCATTCCATTCCACGAATCCTTGGTGAGGGCTGATGACCCCGTAGAAAGTAACGAAGTGAAATGGTGTGTCTATTCTCCTATATATAAGCCATGTGGTATTTGTTTTTTACACCTCGCTGTGACTCTGGGGAAGAGGTTGAAGGGAATTAGGAACCGACCAATAAATTGGCATGATTAGTTCCATAACTAATTAGTGAGGTGTAAAAATAATGGCCTTTATAACTCGCAGTTCCGCTAAAGCATTGCCCGCCTTCTAATTCTTCCTAGACCCTCCCTCGGGTCGATCCTTGGATTTTTGCCAGAAATCATGCTTCCAGGAGCATAATAGTTTCACCGTCTCAGAGGCGCTATTCATTATTATGTGTGCGCCTTATTCCGTTAATGTTTATATTGAAGTTTCCAAAGAACCACTCCTGCCGCTCGGATTGCGTGACGTGTGTCTGTGGGCGCTAGTCTTGTTATCTAAAGGTCGTTGGTCGAATCCCACTCCAGGAACAAAATTTATTTTATGATTTTATTTGTAGTTTGAGTTTGGAGATTGGAATCATCAAAACATCAGAGTTGTGTATTGAAGTAGAAAAATATTGACATTCCTGCCTTATGAGATTAATAGACGTCAGGTTCTGGAGCATGCTTTCGGGCCAGATCTCGACGTGGGCCCTCGGTCCACGTTGATGAAAATGCTAAACGACTGAAATTAAACTATACTCTTCAAGCCATATCCAAGCTACTCCGTTTGCATAATTCCAGAAGCCCTGTGAATTCGCGTTTCTGTGGACAGTGGGTTTGGTAGATTTGGACGCGTCATTTCCACTGGGTCTGCAACTGAAAGTCGTCATTTTTATTTTAGCATTATCTTTTATCAAGTGCATTGAAAAACCCAGAGACAAACAGAGACGGGTGGACCAGGGAGGTAAGATAACATAGAAACGTTGTTTGGGCCATGGCCCACCCATTTTAAAAAAAGTGAGTTGTTAGGGGTCGGGTTGGGGGAAAGCGGAAAGACAGGAAAGAGTGGGCGGGCCGGCCGAGCACGCACAGCGCAGCCGCCGGGCAGGGACTTCGTTCGGAATAAATACGTGCAACGGAGCGCAAGAGAACGGACGGCGTCTGAAGGGTCATAGGGCGAAAACCAGCTAGGCGTTGGCACTCCCCTATGACACGTGGGGGTGCCGAAGATAAAAGCAGCTATGGGGACTGCGGGCCGGCAGTATGGACTGAAGAGTGATACGGAAAAGGAGGTTTGGGGGAGGGCGAGACACTTTACACAGCAGCAAGTGTAGTCCAATCTACGACGGGGGGCGCGGGGTTCGCAAGCGACGGGGGGTCGGGGGCGGCGGCCGGTAGTGTGAGAAGGAGAACGGTATGTCGCAATAGAGGGACAGGGTAGACACTGAGGAGGGGGAGCCCGGATGCTGGGGGGGTAGTCAGTAGAAGCAACTGCAGACATAGGGGGAGGTGATTCTCAGCAGTGGGGGGGGGTTATTGGCGCATGGAGGGACCGGAGGAGCGGAAAACTCATAAACGAGCCTTGGGGCTGGGGGGTTTGGGTGCAGGTGGCCGGGGTGGGAGGGTGTTTGAGAGATTAGGGGGGGAGTTTAACGCAGGGGGTATGGGCTAAGGAGTAGGCGCGGGCACAGGGGGAATATGGGGAAGGGAGGTGGTGGGACAGCCGGAGTCGTCAAGTGATAACCTTATATGAACTAAGTGAAGCAGTTGGCGGGAAGACGGAGGCGGGAGGAGGAAAAGGAGGTTGGAGAGGCAGCAGGATGAGTAGGCTTAAGCGACGTAAAAGGTAAGGATTGTAGATCGGGGGCGGAAAAGTGGGCAGGCGGGACGCGTCGCTTGGGCGGTGGAAAAAAGAGGGACACGGCATGGGAAAGGGAGATTGGCACTTGGAGGGAGGTGAGGATTGAAGGCGGGCAAGTAAGCGCGCAGGTTTGGATATTGGACCGGCATCATGTCCACTGGGTGGCCACAGCTGAAAGTACTTCAAATTTATTTTAGCATTATCTTTTAATCCAGTGCACACGCAAAAAACCAGAGACAGAGCAGAGAGACTGGGGGACCAGGGAGGTAAATAACAGAAACTGGTGGGACAGGCCCACCCAGTTAATGATTTGGCCCACCCAGGAAATTCAGTCCTGCCACAATGACCAAAATGGCCCACAGTTATCATTATTTGAACCCCCCCCCCAACCCCAGTAAAATTATCTGGCCCCAAACATATATTGATGAAGGACAGTATTTCAGTTAAATTAATGAATTAATTAAAATAGTCACTGAGCAATAAAAGCAATATCCTGAATAGGCTGTGTGACTCTATCCTAACACAATTTAACATAGTATTCAGGGTCTAGTGACACAAGTTTACTAAAGGCCTATACTAAAAAATTTATCGCCATCTTAAAGGGACACACGACAGAAGGAGTTATATGTAATGAATTGGGAATATACTGAAATTCTGCTTTGTATTGTATAATAAAACAAAAAATGATCACCTATGTGACTCGGTGGCAAGTAAGCCTGGTGGAATGGAACAGTAAAACAAATTGCCGTATACAAGTCCAAATAAAATGAAGTGGTTTGCCAGTAAGTAGCTCAAAAACCAAAACGCGCCCAACTGCCACTTCGTTTATTGTTTACTCTGATTGTCATGACAAGACGTAGGTCAAACTAGTGTAAATCATGTTTTTACTGTATAATTATTAATTTATCAAACACAAAAAAATAGTTTTTGATTTGGATCACATGATTAAAAGTAATAAATATCCCACTGGCATTTTTGTCCAAATGCCCCAAAGTTTGGAATTGCATCAAATATACAAAACAAAATGCAGTTAAAAGGGATCAAAATTCAAATGACTATTTGATGAAACAAATTGGCTTTTGTTCCTTTTCTTGTTTTGTTTTTGTTAATCATCACTATGAATATAATAAAATGACTATGTTCTTGTTTCACTGATGTACCAAAGCTGATCCTCAAAATAAAGGCACTAGCTACTGGTAGCAATATGTATCTTCAAATGAAATTATTATTGTGAAAACAGTGGATTTTGATCTTATTGGACGCTGGGGCAAAGGAGGGGCCGCAATATTGCAAGATTTGTGATGTAAGTAGACTGACACTTAAGGCTCACTCAGTTGGGAGGGGCAGACATAGGTTATTTTGCAGACAAAGTTATATTAATGGATAAATAAAAAAGGGTAGAACCAAGAGACAATATTGTATAATAAATTATTTTTTTTAATTGGACAATCTGCCACTACTAAACTTGCCAAATGAGCGATGTTTAGTGCCCATCTGGAAGCGTGTTCGTGAGATGATTTTGTTGCTCAGTTTTTGTATTGCTTGAATTGTTGTTCGATATTGTGGACTATTGTTGATAGTAAATATTAAAAAAAATAATTAATTGTGAATTACGAAAAAGAATAAACCGTTTTAGTAAAAAGAAATGCATATGTCAATCAAATCAACTTTTATAATGAAAATAGGTTTCTGAACAAACACACCGGTTTCATACCAAATGAGTTGAAAGCTTTATTTACTACAAGTTAAATTTTACAATATACAAATTATTGAAATAAATGAACACAACTTATTTATATATGGCGAGCTCTATTTCCAACAGGGCCTTAGTCTCACTTTTATGATTTAAATTATTATTAAAAAAGGACAACTTGAACGGTACTAAAATTCATTTAATTACTTCCTAATTTGATGCGCGTAGGAATATGATATCAGTTAAATCATATGCTACTTCAAGACTCGCGTGTTCATCAAGATTCTTCACCACACTTCTTATTCTATGTTCTTGAAAAATACCTGTTTTGTAAGCTTTATGCTTCACATGCGCTTCAAGTTTTCATGAGAAGGGTCTGCACCACAAACATTTGTGAGTACCTTTTGAAGTCCGGTTCTCATGTGATTTCATAGCGCAGTGATACTCTTAGTTAAGCACTCAATACCACCATATACACATTAAAGAGGACCCAAGGCTATTTTTTTAGGTAGGATACAAAATTTTCGCAATTGATTGGTTGTTAGAACAACAGAGAACATTGAAAGGTTTATTGAACAAAACAAACGGAAAAGACACCAAAAACATTATTTTGAACTTATTTTTTTGTCTAATCAGCCCCATAGAGAAGCATTCTAATCTGTATACTTAAAGACGTGGACTTATTCACTTCCAGTTGTAATTAATACATTGGTAAGCATTCTAAATATGTTAAAAAGTTTTGAAAAAAAAATGGAGTGCACTTTTCTGGAAATTTCCCTCTTATGTTGTATATAGGATTACAGCAGTAAATCTGTGTGGTATTAATAACTTAAAAGTTTAATAACATAAACCATTGCTTTCGTGCTGTTGTTGTTTGTGTGTGTTTTAGAAATAGCAAATTTCTGGAAACTAAGTTGGCCCCCACCCAGTAAATTATTTTCCCTACTTTTTGGGTCAATTATTTAAAGTTGGCCCACCCAGTACATTATTCTTATTTCCTCACTGTGGGGGACAGTCTAATTCTTCTAGTGCATGTATGTTGAAAGTTAGGAGACCGTAGCCGCCATCCTGTCTGCGATTATTAAGCTCGAATTCACTTCTAAATTAGTAGCACTGCTTTTATGATGAAACAATTATCACGACAGTAAAGAGCAAACTATGAACATAATGATGTGAATTATCGATCAGGATACGGCAAGACAAATAAGCATATAGTACGGTGGCATATAGCGTTATTCATCTACCCCAGAGAATCTAATTAGTTAATCAATGATCATATTTTGGTTACGCAGAACGTGAAATTAAGATTCATTTGACACATTTATAGCCTGTCTAGTAAATGCATCGGAAACATAATCATTTAAAGATTGGCCCTCATATTATACAAGTTAATTAATTTCTGAATTTCTACACTTCTATTTTCTATTTTTATTCTACAATTTAATTTCGTACTTGGAACTGCATATATCATGATAAAAAAAAATGGGACTGGGGATTCGTTCTATTTGGTGAAGTACAGATTATAAACAATAAACTTCGAGTGAATATCATTTATTAAAATATTGAGCGAGTGTTTTGTTAGAGAACTTTATGTCCGAAAAGGGGTCCCAATTGAGTTTCACAGATGTAACAAAAGCCATAATAATTGCATTCTGCAATTGCCATTTGTCAGATAAAATGTCAGTTAGGCGAAAAATTGTGTTGGTACTCACTGACCGACCTGTTGTTGAAAATTGGGAGAGTTGTTAAATGTACAAAAGAATACCGAACACTAATTGCAAAATTCCACAAAAACAATTCCAAATTGAAATGAGCTGAAAACATGTGGGTAATTAATATTACATGAAGAATTGTTTCGAACATATACCACACCACAACATAAATGACAGTGAAAAAAGAGCACTAACCGTACAGATGTGAACTGGCATCTACGGGTTTATGTCCGATGCTCAACAAACTTAGCGAATGGGTCAGATAGAGGAGAGCAGTGTGTTATATAAAGGCCTTGAGTTCAACCCCACGCGGTTCCTCTATATCTTTCTAATCCAAGAAGCATCAGATGTTAAGTGTTTAGACGAATATATTCATTTATGGCTCCAAATGAAGATAAACCATCGGTTAAAGAAATGTATATCTAATTAGCTATTGCTTGTCAGTATTTTAGAAAATATCAATTCTAAAAACTTTTGTCAGTGTTTTTGTTCGGTCTCATAAACTCATTGAAATTCTTGATGGCTAAACCATTAAAACGACTGTTTTTTACTCTGGATCTTGGGAAATCTGTATCTTGGAAAGAAATACATTTGAATGCTTGTGAATTTTAGGACACCAACAACAATAAGAAATACGGCCTTTCATCTGATATCAAAATTATTCCGGTTAAATAAGGGGTCAAAAAAGGAAATCGGAAGCACCTTTCATAATATTTAGTTTTATGTAAAACAGATTCCTCACATAAAAATAAAGGGTTATGGTGATATGACGCTTTGATTTTTTTAAACCTTTGCGCTAGCCGCGCCAGGGTTATTAGTTATGACGCACGAGGATAGGAAGTGTCCCAATTGGTGTCTGTGTTTGTAATATCAGGGGCTTACGTTCTTGTTTGTATGGTGATGACATTTTGGTTAGTGGGTAGGGGAGAGTCTGGTCCAGGGCGCGTTTCCGTACCTGCGATGCTCCCGATATCGGGGTGTAATTTGTCCATTTGGAGCCGTTTTTTTACACTCAAAATCAGAATTGTTGAGAGTCATCGGCATTGCGTGTGATATTTTCTATGGTGCATTGGCAAAGGATAAGCATTGAGGCAAATGGATTTGTGCTGTGTGTGCAACCTCAACTGTTGTTACTGGATGACCTCGAACTGAAATGCTTGGTCCTGGAGGTAAGTGTGACCATGGACCATTTCGTAAGGTCAAATGCCCAAAGTAAAACTTTCAATGCCAGTGATGTAGAGCTAATTGACAAACTTAAAGACATTATTCCAGATGATCAAGAAGGCCATTTAAAGCCCTGGTTCCACTAGCTAGCTGGTAACCACTTGGCAATAAAATTCATGCTTATCTACCTAAATGACCAAGTTATGTTATATATGTTCAATTTAGCACTCTCAATCACAGTTATTGGTTGTCCTTGATTTGGGACAGGCTTATATTAGGGGTATCGTAAAACTGCGGGACTAATATATTCATCATTTAAAAAATGTATTAAGGACATACAAACCTTTCAGTATTCACTTGACCCCGGGACTTGACCAACTTGGTTTCCACTTTAATACTTTCAAACTAGCTTGGTTATTTTATATATTTAAAGTCACTTTCTCATCTTCTTAGGGCTCTTAGTTGTGGGAATTATTCAGCTGAACAATACTTAGTCGAAAAAGTATCTATACATTTTCATCAACAAACATTCGTTTATAGAAATACATATGTGTTGTTGAAACTTACTTAACTAAATAGTGAATTACGCGGGATATATTTGTCACAAAAAACTTGATTACGCCCATGTAAATATTATATTATGATTGTGGCAAATTTACACTGACAATATAGCCTATTAATAGCCAATTGTTTTTCACACTATATTTTATTGTCATAATCAAATAGAAAACATAATTTCTACACCATTTGATTTTACACTGAGCTTGGAAAGTGTAATGAATCTGTGTGGAAGGTTTATAGGCTAAAACCCAACTTTGTCTGTCCTGGCATAAAAGTTACTGGGGTAAAATTATAAGATCAACTATTCAGTTAAGTTTTAAAGTGTTTAGAGGAATTAAAGTTTACTAGATAACAGGTTTGGACCACAGAAAAATAAACCAAAGATTAAATAGTACATCAGCATCTAAAGTATTTTATTGGAATCAGTCGCGTTTTAGAGGAAAATGTATCGTATCTATTGATCAAAAGTATGATGTGGGTTTATACGAAATGTCAGAATTGCTCACAAATAATATTTTTCAGTTCTGCAGCATACATGTTTGAAAAAATATATATTATTACTGTTGTTATACAAAAAAATGTATATTATTACTGTTGTTATTACAGACTGTCCCAAAGAAAAAAAAACGATACAATCAAAGATTAAATTTTGTGCCAAAATATTTAAGTTTTCATCTTTCAAACTTTTTAGGACGTGTTCCAGCTTTTATGAGATTTTTAGTGGTGGTAATTTGGAGGTCTGGTTCAGGAGTTATGGCTAATTATCTGAGACAGTTGAAAAAAACCTGTGGGGCCAGTTTCGGCTATACTGAAATCAACAAGTTGGCCAGTTGAAAATCACCTTCAAGACATTCTTATTGAAAATTAAAATAAAAAGTGTTATAAAGTGCTTGCTTCTTTGTGATATAACATAATTTATAACCTTTTCAAAATGACGCAATTGCCTAAGTAAATAAGTAGTAGCATGGGGAAATTCAATTCCAAACAGTCTTGTTGTCTCAGCGTTTACTCCAGGTTTCAGCCAGAAGAGAACCAATTAAAAACACCCTCGTTGTGAAAGTAACCTGAGATCTTTGAACACACCCATCCTTTCCTTTATGCTTTGTTGAACACTGCTTTTTAATCATACTGTCCTCCCTGGCATCTTGGAGGCAGTGGAGTATAGGGGGGAAGGTTAAATGTGTCACTTCAATTTAGGAGCGTTGTCCACACATTTCCCCTCACGACTTGTAAAACTGTACAGTAGTTCAGCAGTTGCAAAATTTCCCCATTTACATGCTATTTCATTTATTGTCCCCTGAGAGTGAGTCCCTCATTGTCAGCACAAAATAATCATTTCTGGTTGTCTTGAGCGAAAAATATATTAATTGATTAGTTCAAATGACATGATAATCATTCACTCTGATCGGCTTACACTTTCTTTTGTTTGAAAGGGGTTTAATCCCAACATTGATGCTACATGCCTTATGCCTTAGTTTCTTGAACCTTCAGGTGTGAAACTGGCCCAAAGTGGTTGTGTATCCATTTGTGTTAAACTGACCATTATCTGCCGCTTAGGGTCCTCAAATTGGATGCGAATTAAAAGCGAGGATTTAGATTATGATCTTGTCTAACAAATTGAGTCAAAATATCTGGGCAAAATGCACGGCTTATATTTTTATATTTTTATTTGATTGTATAGTTTTTTTTGGGGACAGTCTGTATTACCTCAAAATTTTGATTAAGTATTATTTTCCTCATTTTACTTTTGAGAAAATTGCTCTTCAACAGAAAAGTACGTTGTTTACTACTATAAAAAAGAAAGGGATTCCCCTCTAGTGTTGTTTGTGCAAGGTGCACCTGATAGATTGCACAATAGGCGAAATGGGAATTCCCCAATATGTAAACGTTAGAACTGAGTCACTTGTTTTTGCTTTAAGGTCAAACAGTTGGCATGATCACAGGGGGATTCCCCCATTAAGCTATATATGTGAAGTGATACAATTCAGATGAGGTGAATTTATGTGAATTCCAATTGGTCAGAGCTAGTGCAGGTTATTTTATGCATGAATTCTGTGTACTATCTATTTTAAGTCTTGGGAACTTTGTGAGTCAGTATATAATTGAGATTTGATTAAGAAAGTTTCGCCGCCCGCCCACCCTGCAGTAGTCACGAGGAAATATTATACAGTATAGTTAGTTTATGCGAGTTTTAATCTACAATTACTGGTAGATTTGCTTTACATATTTGCCAGGATTTATATATTGGATGCCGCCGGAGGCTTAATTAGCTGATCTGTGTGCTGGCGTCTTTTCAAGTCATAAGAGCTTCAGTTTTGGAATCAAAAGGAGATTCCCCGTTTTGTGGTCCTAAATGAGGCACATTGATCGACAGAACTGATGGTGGTAGAATACCTGACTGTATTGCAGAATATTAGTGTCGTCGAGGAAAACCCCGTCCGTCTTGAACACTGACCAATTACCTTCCGACGAGAAGATGCCCCATGGATTATTACCGAGGATATTTTATGTGAACTTATGCGCTGTCTTTTGGACTCTTTTCGCTGGTTAGGACATCTCATCGTTGAACTTCTGCACGCTTCTTGTGACATTAGTGGACATTCTTTGGACACTAGGTATCAGTCATATAAATTGGTGGCTAATTTTACTATATATGGTTAATGTTTTTTGGACATACAATCTGAACCAAATTAGATCGTGATCAAATCTTACATCTGTTATACTGACATTTCAGATCACTCTGTTCACAAGGCCCATTTATTTGTGTTTTGAAAGGTATTTCTGAACCTTTGAATCCCGAGACGTCATAACCTGTGAAATGTTTACTAGCCACATACTGAAGTAATCATGTCTCAAACAAGTCAAAATGATAGGACTTCTAGACTCATCACAGTACATAAATTTACATAAATTGGTGGTTTTTGTATTTTGTTTATTTATGAAGAACCTTATGATAAAAAAGTTAACAAGATTTTAAAAGTTTTCTTAATGTTTTTTTTAATTCATTCTCACACCTAAATAATTACATGCATTAGGCTATATGATGATTCCATTATCTTATAGCCCGTTTCATTGTCGCTTTATATTTCATTAATACTATAAGCCTGCCTATGTTTATGGAAAGTTACTTTGTCCATAAGAAGACTTTTCACTGCCACTTGCTCCTACTTAGTAATTTCCGAATGAGTCTACTGAAACTAAATTATTTTTTGCTTTCAACGAAAGGCAAACTTATAATGCATTCTGGCATAGAATGTGCATTGTATGGCAGTCTCTGTGGTATTTTAAATAGCTTTAAATAGTCGTGTAGCATTGTCATTTATGAAGCAGGATTAATGGAAGATGAGTTTGGGAAGTGGAAGATGGGGGTGTTGGGAAGGGGAGGATGGAGTGTTGGGAAGAAGAGAGGGTGTTGGGAAGGGTGATATGGGTGTTTGTGGATGGATAATCCGTAACACTCCACCGTACTTGGAGAAACGTCAAAAGGATTTAATGCCTATTATTAGGCACTGGATATCCATCATATGGTCTGCAATGGTCTGACCTACTTAACAGCCTGTCCTCAAAAAATGTGGCAAGTTGAGACAGTCGCTCTCTTTTGACAATTAGAAAATACTGTTGTGAGATACTTACATCACCGGTTCATATTCTTAGCTTTCCAATGTCGTTTGTTCTGTTCAATTTGCTTGTTTAAACACCTCGAGATATGTTTATTTTAAATAACGAACGGGTAAAATCCCATGGTGCCACTTTACTACGGAAGTCTGAAGTTTAAGCCAATTTAATAATTCACAACCTCTTATCCGGCCCAAGGATATTGCATTTCCGCCATTTTGGATTTTGTTGACCGCTTTCTTAGATTACATGGATTCCAAACCAAAACATTTTTCTTTAAATTTTTTAGGGTCCTGTAATCTCTTTTAATTATCCAATTATCTTTCATATAAACTCTGTCAATAGCTTGGTCTTCCATTTAATTTTCCTTCTGTTTTGTACGGGGCACCTGAAAACATCGCCTCAGCCCCCCATTTTGGAATTCCAGCAAAACTTTCATTAATTTAGTATTTTGTTGTTGTTTGCATTTTGAAACCATAGACTATTTTTTTTCAAATATTGAGAAAAAAAATAAAAAAAATAAAAGTTAAATGCTTGTCTTCTATGTGCACGAACGTGTGGGGTGTACTTCTGAAACCATAATTGAATATTCTAATTAAAGAAAACATGACTTACTGATGTGAATGAGAAAGCTTATCCCTATTTATGATGCCTTCAGACAATCCAAATACAATACTGAGGCAATCGCGTCGCCCACATGGCACATCACATACTGTCTTATCTGACATTTGTTTACTTTTTGGAGATATTTTGCATATGTATATAAATGTTATGGCATATACATGCCTAAAGAGTTACACTCTTGAAATGACCTAAGTAGTGAGAATATTAACTAAGAATTTTGATCAATAGGCTCAAAACTGCATATCGCGATTTCACAATACTGTCGTCTGTTTCATTTACACTAATTCAATAGGCGTATATTAACGTTGTTCTTAAACAAGCTGTTTTAGGCTTTTCACATACAGATCTATATGCATCGTATCTGCCTCGTGGCGTGAACATGACGTGTTTCCCATGAGATCTATCGAACGCATTGAAATATAAAGGTGAAATTAGAGTTCATATGTGAAAATAACGACTTTTTTTTGCGTTTCATCCACATACAGACTTATGCTTTGTACTTTATATCCGATATATTGCACTTTCAAAAACTCAGCAAGGTTACAAAACTTAAACTTCAGAATGTTTTTTCCTCTTCTCCTTTGTCATATACTCAGTAGGTAAAATTTATGACAATTTTCACCCTATGTGTTTGGAATATCTACAAGCTATTTTAAGTATTTCGAGAACTTAAGAAATACCGTGTCAATAATCTTATTTATAATCATTCATACATACTAGATCCTCACTTAAACTCACTAAGCAGTTTCATCCTTCCTTCCAGCATCAGTTTGAAATCCTGCAACACTGTATAAAGCCCTATACATTTATTACAAAGGTCGTTTATAAAGCCCAGACTTGTTATGTAATCAATGTTGACTTTGGCTGTGCGGTAGATTGTTTATTGTACTGCATAATCTTTTTAAAGCTTTTTAAAAGGTTGGGCTAATTTGGATATAAGTAAAACTTCAGTCAAGAAATGTATTTTAAATTTATGTGGATGTGTTTAATATATATCCTCCGTCGGCTATAACAGGTACTAGCCAAGCCAGACAGAACTTCGCGTTTAGAATTCCGTTTAAGTTGAAATCTACTTGCAATATAGAGACATATCCCTCGATAAGAAATTTGTGACATAAACTTTAAGGACATGAGGAATTTCCCATCAAGAAGCGCCCCAATTTTTTTTCGAACCCGGTTTTTTTTTTGCATATTTGGGAATGCCCTTATCAATGTATTGATCACACCTGAAGTGAATAAGCCGTATCACTACGCCGTCTTTATGTAAAAATATGATGATTTAGTACTTGTCCTGTCGTGCACTACAGAAAGTCAAAGCACGGTGGTTCTATGGTGACAATTAAGATAGTCAGGCAAGTTCAAAACAAGGTTTTTGCTGTTTTCTTTGATTCCGTCGGAACGTTCCTGGTAGGTATGACTACAATCGATCCTGCGGAATTTGAGAGAGATTCGTATCCTAAAAAATTCTCCTCCCTGTCCGTTTAAGGCAAATCAACACTGATGAAGCGGAAAATAATGGCCCCCTTGCTCACTATGGAATAACAGTGAGAGGATATATAGTATACCATTTCCTTTTCACGTGCATTGAAGTGATCTTAGCACCACAAAAACAATCACATCATATTAGATCATGTGATGCTGCTGATTTGAATATACTAATGCTACGCATGGTAACACACCAAATCGCATGATGATGAGCATCGTAAAGACATTAGTTTCATATTTGATTTATATCTGCAAATGCATCTAAGACGCGCTTGTGCTTACGTAATACTCTGTATAAAATCTTCTTGTTGTCGAACTGTCGTATTGTTTTATGTGTGTGTACATACCACAAATGCATAAATACCGGGTGGGTCCCAAAAAAGGACACCCTCGAAGCGCCCTGGTATTTCCAAGAGAAAAGAGTAAACCAACAATTTATACACATCTGACAAGTACATTTCATTATGTTTCCGACACCCAAAGATTTTCCACAAGGAACATTATTGACCGAGTTATTGCCGATTGAAAGTTGTACCAACTTTTTCATTTTATCCACGGATTGTTACTGTCCATGATCTCTGTCTAAGCTGTCTTTAGACAGTATACCTTCTCCAGCACATTCTTTCGTTCAATGATTTCTTTGTTTTTAGATATAAGGTAGGTCTTCCATTCGTAGGGATCGAATTTTCTGCGTGTGAGTTGCGTAACACTGAATCTTTGGGTCCATATCCCGGTTTGCGCAGACAATCGCTCACTGCTACGCAGTATATCATTGGCTTTGCTTTTTTTTCGCACACGTGTGACCCTTGAACTTTGGCTTCTCGTATAGCGGAAGTGCTAATTTTCACATCAACAAATCTGGCATAGTTTTGAGGCAACTTGAACGATTCAAGGACATTTCACATCGTTTCGTTTGATTATGGTTACTGTTGTAAGGG
>JAMKCH010075117.1:0-13354 GCA_023653785.1 Ophioderma brevispina
TTTACAAAAAACAATTTTATTAAAAAATCAAGCTATTTTGCCAATTAAATTAAAAAATAACTGGCACACATTAGTTAAGTGAGTAACGTCTGCGAACACATAGTACACGGTAGGGAATCATTGCATAGGATCTCCTGTAACTTTTTTCAAAAGAACCCTAAAATTACACTTTATCAAGCATATGTATGAATTTTGTCTTGTCATCTGGAGTATGATAGCGCCTGGATACCTTGATCTTTCCATGTAAAGTATTCCACAAGTGTGGTGATATAACGCATTACAATGACCTAGATGCATACAATAGGAATTGTTAATCGAAGTAAGTGAAGTGATTATATATACCTCGATTCCCCTGTCATTGATGGTTAAAAGGTTGGAAGGGCATATCAAACTAGCTTTAAGAATTGAACCAAAAAATGGAAACTATGCCCTGGCCCAGAGATTCCACCTCTTCTTGCGGACACCTTCTTCCCTGCGTAAAGGACTGTCGTACGAACTATTAATCCGTATTATGATGTGTACATATTTGAGCTGGTGTATGTAAGAGATGAATACCATGATCGCATTTTGTTTACCCGTCCTGTGCTGTAGTAGTGTAAGTCTCAGAGCAAGGAAATGGCTGACTCGCAGCATAATATTCGTTGCTTTGAGCTTGTAGTTGAAGATGTGAAAGGAATCAGAGATGCAGTAACTGGGCAATTTTTGCTTTAAAATAAACAACAGCAGGTTTTTTAAAAATACACCGTGAAGTGATGAGTTGAAGCTTGAAGATTTCGCGGATTATAATTTGGACAACGATGACCGGGCCATCTGCAGGCCGTTTTGTAAAAAGTTGCCGAATTCGGCAATGATTTTAATGTGAAATGCAAGGAAAATAAGCCAAATCGGAATTGTACATCCGGGGTGGTATATTTTTCGGACTCTGACCTTTCCACGGATTTCCCCCTTACCAATATTTCAGGAAAATTGCATTTTGGTAATTCGGAAAAAGTACTTCTCTAAGATATGTTTTGATATTTAAAAATACAAACAAGTTTTACTTCAGTTTTGAATAATATGGCATATTTTCTTTTGACTATATTGCTGGAAATAGTTCTAAAAAAACATAATTATTAAACCATTTTCTTGATTTGGAAATGTCCGGAGTCCTAAAAATTAGCAAAAACCTTCCCACAATGCATCAAAAATCTGTAATGCCGATGACGCGTTTTTAGTTGTAGGCATACTTGCGACAAAAAATGGCAAGAGGGTCGATTACGGCGATCGTTTTGGACTCCACGTCCACTTCCTCAACAACAAGAAAGGTTTATGCTAATTTCTTCACAAGTTTTGGACCCTAAGTAACACAAAATTGTTTAATTTTTTAAAACAAGACATGCAGACATGACATTGGCCTACACATGATTAGGCTGTGTTAGCATCCTGGCTTAGAATGTTCTGTTAACCAATCAGATGATAAGGGGAATCTACATTTATTCAGTATATAAAACAAATATTGATGCTTTTATTCGGAGCATGGTTGAAAACTATAGGCCCTCGGTGAGATCGAAACCATTACCCCTCATAGCAGTCAATATTTGTATATTATAGTTACATTGTCTTTGGTCAGAAGTATTCAGGAAATGAATCATTTTTCCTCGAGGTGTAATGCATGTTTACTTGTTTCGTCTGGGCAAGTCAGGGAAATTATGTCCGTTTTATAATCTAACACAATTGTTAATATTGCCCTTGACATTCCTATCATATAGATTGCTGCAAGTTTGTTTATCATTTATCATAAACAACTTGGTTCCCCTCGTTTGAGGCTAGACATAATAGATACAGTATGTTAATCTATTACGGACATTACTATTGGTTCCGTTTCTACTGCTATTGGCTAATGGGCCCCGTGAATGTTATGTTGTCAAAATCAGTTTTGAAGATTGTAGACTATTCCTGGTAGATACTCAATTATTATGGTAAGTTGCCAGTAATTAGTTGGACACATTTGCTGACATCGATCTTTGTTTCTCGGGAGTCGAGCCGAAGTTTAAGATGCTTTTAAGTTGATTGAGATTTGAACAAAATATTTGTAGCGCTGTGCTGTAATTCTGATAACCAAACGTACATACAATAATATAATGGACATTAATGGGCATTAAGCGCCAGACGCCGGCCCAAAGGTCGCAAAATGCGGTAAAAAACAAGCAAAAAAGTGACAACAATGAAACAAGGGAAGAAAAAACAAAATAATAAGATAACTCAACAACAAAAACCACTACAATTGTTGAACAAATGTGTTTTTTCAATGGTCTTAAAGGTACTAATTGTTGTAACAGTTCTTAATATGAAGAGGAGGCTACTTACCAAATGGGTTTCAATGATTGTCTTAACCCTCGTCTACCTGAGCCTTTTTGATCTGTAACAAAACTCCCGAAGGGGGGGGGGGGTGGTTACCACCACCCCTGTGATTTGCGTTTATGAACACCCGATTCCTGTTAAAATTTGTCCCAAAGGATGATTAGAGTTTCTTCTTTCATTGGTACCAAAATAAGTACTAAAAACACATCCCCATTATGACGTCACCATGACGTCATATGTGAGGAAAGTACGAAATTAATGATATAGGGTGGAAAATGGATATTTCGCAACACAATTTTTTGCGGACTCCCCCTCAAACACCCTATGATAGCCTCTTAAAATGATGTCATCTAGAAAACTATCATTTCCCATAAAGTAGAGTCAAAAACCGCATGAAAATCTGATTTTTAAGCTTTTTGGCGAAAATTGGAATATCACTGTGTGGTCTAAGGAAATGGCAGTTTTGCTGACAGCGAACTTTAGGACGTCATTGTGGACGTATGTAGGCATGTTGGTAATAATTTGTCTCAATGGAAGGGAGGACCATAGCACTATATTGGTATCAAAATCAAAGTGTCTGTGATGTTCCTGTGAGTTGTGTTAGGCATGTTGGTACTTTTCTCTTCGGAGGGGGGGGGTGGTACCACCCCCCCCCTATCGATCCACTTTGGGATCACCTGTATCGTACCCTATACCCGGTGGAGTTTGTTTTCGATTTAAAAGGAGGGGGGGACATGTCATTGACAAATGACATTAAATAATTTGGCACCAAAAAGGGGGTTTTTAGCAAGCGGGGAAAAAAAAAAAAACTGAGGGGGGGGGGGGGTAACACCCCCCCCCCCTTCGGGTCGACGAGGGTTTTTAAAGCTACTAATTGTTGTACAGTTCTTAATATGAAGAGGGAGCTTATTACAAGTTATGGGTGCACAGATGGCAAAGGCAGGATCACCAAATGAGTTATGGGATCTTGGCTCGTGGTGTAGCAGTTTGAAGATTAGATGAAACGAAGACCCGTACGTTGTTATTTTAATTAAGCAGTAGATCAGATTAAACCATATGGCGGAGGAAAAAGTCCATGAAGGCATTGAAAACTAACAGGGAGAATTTTAAAGCTCAATGCGCTATTTTATGGTAACAATGTAAATCAATGAGAACGGTTGTTTTGTTTGTTAATATTTGAAAATGTTTCAAAGTGTTAAAATTCCTTAGATACAAATCGAAGTGGCTCTTGAACTGTTGAAGGCTGAATGGAGATGCCAGAGGGCCACCTTACCACTTTATAACAAATCGCATGCTTTGTCCACAAACGAATATAGATACAAATCCTTCATGTTCCTTTGCCAAGAAGGGCAGTTAAGGAATTGGTCTAAGCTTAGTGGCTGTTTCTGGTGTCTCTTTAGGAACAGGAGCGATAGTGTCATCATTCCAAACTGTGAAAACCAACCTTCACGCAATGATGTAATTAAAGTTATTCCAAGAAACAGGGAATGAGCGCACACGCAAACATTTCTTAATTAACTTCCCAGGTATACCCACTCAGGGGCAAGCAGATTGATAATAACAATCCCCCACAGGGGGAGCCTTCGGCCGCCACCTGCAACGATGAGAGAAGCCTCCGAGTGGACACGCACAGATCTAAGGGTTAACGTATGCACCACACCCAACGTACACATCATTACTGGTATACACGGCACGAGTATCCCGTATTGTTTGCGCCCCGTACCTACAGGTGGCTTGCTTGTGGATTGAGAGGGAAGCATATTAATTTAGTGTTGAGGGAGATAGAACGGAGAATACAGGGAAATTGCCAGATATCCGTTTCAAAAGCACGTTGGTTATGTATTAGAAACCATATTGCGTGGGTTTGAGGAATATGCTGTTGCTTCGGATGCACTATGTGTTAGATTTTAAATACTGTCACAACTGGCAAGAACAAAAATCCGACCCTTCTACGAACAAGAACATACTGTGCCCTCAGAGTCGATCTGTGTGGCACGACTTGGATTATCACGCCGCACTGTACCCTTAAAACGGACATTTAATTGATTATGGCAATTCATATGTCAGTGGTTTGTCACTTTCCCCCTTCTCCTCTCTTTTCCAGCGGACCTGTCACACATTAGAACATCATAGTTCCTTACACAGTTAGGTTATTTTCTGGTGCTAACCGTTGATTTTTTTTGTTTGTTTTTTTCATCTTCTAATAGGGACCACGACAGTCAGCAAAAATGGGTATGGTTTTGCGGTGCACAATTTTCGGAATGCTGCCCCATTCCTCAAGGGGGAAATGTTAATAGGGGCAAAAATTTTAAAATCGAAGTCAAATTGTGTGTTATGTACATTAACATGTTCGTTCTCCTTAAAGATTAGAAAAACGTCCTATATTTGCGCCTAGGTTCCGACCTTTTAATTAAAGCGACTATAGCACCAACATATGGTTCAAGGTCATACTGGGGTAAAATTTACACAATGCTCAGATTTGTTGAAACTTGGTGATAAGTTGTTTGTATGTCCTCAAGTATTCCAAAAAATTGTATTATTTTACCGTGTGCGACATTTGGTGGCTAATAATAGCAAAATGTCGCAAGGGTCGACATGGTCTATGGGGTCACCGACTTTCCTGGATGTCGCAAGGGTGATATCAAGAGATCAATTAAAAATGCATTTTCTGTTTTTCAGGATGAAACAAGGAATCATTTGGACACCACTTTCAACCAAACATGGAGCATTTACCACCAGGGTGACCTTGAACATTATGGGCTATAACGCTTTAACTAAGGTTGGAACCTAGGCAAATATATACTTTTTTCTAATCCTGATGACGAGGCGAAAGCGTTAGCATGTACATTAAAACACAATTTGACTCGATTTTAAATGTTTCCCTGTAGGAACATTTGCCCCTTGAAGCAAGGGCGGCATCAGTAGGAAAATTTGCACCCCTCATTTGCTGACAGTTTTAGGTCCTAGTTGAACCCAAACAGCAACAAAATCAATTTAGCATGAAAATCCTACGAAGTAAACACCAACCCACACTACAAAGCTAGGACACGGACATTGACTGGGAGTGTGATACGGAGGCCAACGTTGGGGAACTTTTGATGTGTATTAAAGAAAGGAAGAACGAAGAATGCGATTTTGTGAATTCTAACTGTCTTCAGTTTAAAAGAGACAGCAAAGACCAATGTTTTATTGTGTGTTTCAATAGAGGGAAATGATCGTGCATCAGGATTGAAACCAATTACTTCCCCTAAGCAAAATTGGGAAATAGGAGCAAAACAACTTTCTCATTTTGCGGCTACGTTGAAAACGGGTATTGGTTTAAAATACAGGATATACTTAGACATGAGAATTCATTACGTCAACAAGAATTACCGTTACTATGGTTCACTAATTACTTACCGCCAAGTGGAAAATGACCATCCATAATATATATTAAAAAGCGTTGGCGCTATAGGAGTATGCGATGGTTTGGTGATAGATTCTTGGACATGACGTATCTAACTTAAATTGTAACATAAGTGTGTTAAACGTTGAGCTGTCATTAAGACAAAAATATTAATCTGTGCAAACAATGACTTTTTTGTTGTACCAAGCTCTGGGAAAACGTGGGGACTTTGTAAAAAAGGGCTGGGCGGTAACATTACTCAGGGTGCATTTTGAAGTCAGGTCAAATGGTGTTCAAATGCACGACAAGTCACGATTTGTAAGGATTGTCTGATTTCGAACCACAGTAGGTTTCGACCTTTAAGTTACACAGGTACAGCCCTATAATAGTAAGGTCATTCCTGCGGAAAAACGACACAATTCTCGGATTTGTAACAAGCTGGTGTGTTCTTGGCCTATTTGTTTAATGTTGGTATTTGGTCATAAGTAAAAGGGAAAACTAACAAGGATTCTACATGCGTTTTAGGAATCAAAAAAAAAAATTGATCGCATATAATTACATAAATGTTGCCATTCAACAAACGCATTGAAGTACAATGTAAATAAAAATTTTACAAAGTTCTCCAACATTTCCCAGAGGGTAAGACCCAAACACTCTGATTCAGCACCCTTCAAATAGATAGTCAGGGTGAACCTTCATGTGACCGTAAAGTTGAGTATGGAACAATTTTTTTTTTGCTGAAAATGATAGATTAGGGTTGTGTAGGAATAAGAATTGCGGGTGCCACATTGGCATCCTTGAGCCTTTTGAGAAAGCCAAGATGGCGTCGCCATAAATGATAATTATCTATTCAACCCTATTTGATAAACGATGGAGTTACTAGAATTTACTATAGGATCCAATGAACAAGTGTGAACTTGTAACATTAAGTCATACTTCAATTCAAAAATGGAAGTCAAATCCAATAATTTTAAAATATGCCATCTAACAGCACTACCTGAGATAACAATAGACGAGAAGTACTAGGTTATGTTGCTAGACACAAATTAATGTATTTCTGATACTTTTTTTAAAATTGTAAATGATGTCAATCAAATATGGCAGCCAAAACGGAAAACATCTTCAAAAAATACTTGGCACAAATTATAAGTATTACAGCATTCAAATCAAAATCAAAGTGTCAAGGACATTAGGAAATGTACCTTGATCCTAACCATGTACAACATACTTTTCATTGTTTAATGCGCCAAAATCGGAAACAAAAAACCTAATATGTGCAAAGTTGTCAAAAAACCATAGGAATACATTTTTTTAACATATATTGCACTCAATTTTAATTTGACCCATTTTTTATTTATCCGGTATTTTTTTTTTACCTGTATCACTGGTTTATGATCATAGGTACATTTCTAATTGTTTCATTGACACAACAATTAATACTTGGAAGGTAATATTAGCAATTTGTGTCAAGTATTTTTGCCAGATTATTCACGTTTTGGTGCAAGATTGATTGACGTCACGGTACAAATTCACTTACAGAGAACTACATTATTGTGTCTACACATCATAAGATAAGTACTTCATGTTATTTTTTATCGCTACACGCCCCGGTTTGGCTCAGGGGATGACGGGATACGGCGCCGCGAGAGGGTCATGACAAACCAAAACACTGGCATGGAGACATGGCGTCAGGCACACATGCGCCCGGGAATTGGGAGGATATTTTCGCGCAATAAAGCGGTGAAAAGAACCCACCATGGATAGGGCCCCCCCGCTCCGGAATGGGGGCCATTGCCGCGCCGCCCTCCCCCCACCGACTGCTTAAGCCTAGAGAGATAGCTAACTCCAGAGTTTGATAATATAGGGGTTGATATAGATAATTATACATATTATGGCGACCGCCATCTTGATTTCTCACCAATCCAGCTCCCAAGATTGCCCAGGTTGGCACCGGCAGATTCTATCACCGCCCTTATCTATAATTTAGCAGGGAAAAAAAATTGTGTCCAGACTCAATTTACGGTCAGGACATAAGTTGGCCATGGATACCGTGACTAATACAACAAAACATAGTCTTCAAACCTTTCCAAAACCTTCCAGAATTAATCATATTTTACGAGCTCTTTGGGTTGGTAGATATGGTGTATTGGACCAAACCAAAAACGTCTGAGCATCCAGCGGGTATTCGAGGTGGTTATGAGTAAATGATGTTATGCTAATCATTTTTTTACGTTCATTGCCTGCCGAGCTTGCCTGTCAACCCAGGGCTAGTGACAGCATTCATTGTGTGTTGGGCCATGTTTCTTTTTTGTGTTGTTTGTTGTTTGTTGTTGTTTTTTTTAAAACATACAAAGCATTTACTTCACGCAATTGTATTCGCATTATGGAAATCAAGTAGGTATTGTACTCCGGCCATAGGCAGTACTTATTTTGGGGTCGGGGTGGGGGGGATCGAAAAAATTGGACGTTACCCCCTAAATCGGCCCTTTTTGAACATTCTCTCACCAAAAAGTGGCTTTCGCTAAATTGGATGGTAGCATAAATTGCTCCTCTACCCACCACTGTTGAGTTGAGCTCATTGACAAGAAGTTTTTTTTTTCTACAAGGGTACTGACAAACCTAATTCAGTACCGGACGTTGGTGGAGAGGACTTCGCCAAGGCTTTTTCGGACTGTGTCAAACCACTACTCTGCTATTCAAAAACGCTGTATGACTTATAGTATGAGGAATGAAATACCTGGTATGAAATTCCGTACACTCGTCGTCAGCGTGTGTTGGAGTATGCATTCACCACTTTCGATTGGGAGGTTCTCTTCAGTAGTTGTACTCCAGTTCACTAAGTCGGCCCCCATTAGTTCCAATGCTCTCATTTTAACAATGTTATGAAAATACTTCACACAATAGCTTAAAAAATGCCGATGACTTATACCTTTCGGAAGTCCGCCCCGCCAACAGCCTTTTCACATGGATAAGGATGTTGCAAGATCCTCTGATATGGTGCTACAGTAACCATTTATGATCAACCCTCAAATGTAGGTGATGCAGATTTGCTTTAAGAAGGCACCCCTCCTCCTCCTAATTCTGAGACTTACTGGTTAACAGCTTGAGTTGGCGAACGAAACTAAGCTTCCTGGTCCTACAGAATAGTCAGATCTCCGTGGGACCCCAGGAAGGTCAACAGCATGGTATCACGAGCAGTCGTAGATATACATGTTGAGTGCCTCAACGTTTGGAGTTGCATGTGGGGGACCATGTATAGTGTACATTGGTTATGTACGCCCCCGTGTGGCATGGCAGCATAAGGGTTTAGCACACCAATCAAATTGACGCAGAATTCGAAACGGGGCCTTCAGCATCTATCGTGGTAGTACATACCTCGTTACACGGATACGAAGCTGTGATCCTAACAGGTCTCCAAACTTGGGGGGAAAGAGTTTATATGTGATTGTATCAGTTGTAAGAAATGCTTGCATCTGAGAAATACGCTGAGTGGTTCTACTGAATAATTATTTTATCAGTGCAGGGGTTGAGTTCAAGATTCACAATTTAGAGTGCTACTCGGGCGCATGAATTTTAATGAAATTCAATGAAAATCAGCCCCAAACGGCATTGTAACATCCGGTAATATTTTTAGGACTCCTGACCTTTCACGGTGAGTTTTCACACCACCCCGTACTATTTCGTAAAATTGCCTTTTGGTAATTCCGAAAAAACTCCTAAGATCTGTTTTGATCTTTAAAATACAAAACAAGTAATTTACTCATTTTGAATATATGTATGGCATATTTTTATTTGACTATATTGCTGGATATTCTAAAAAACATAATTATCAAAACCATTTTCTTGGATTTGGAAAGGTCAGGAGTCCTACCAATTCGCAAAACTTCCCCAATGATCAAAAATCTTGTTAATGCCAATTAAGCTAATTGTTAGGCATCTTGCCGACAAAAAATGGTCAATAAGTCGATTACTTATTACGACTGTACGACGGCCGATCGCCGTTTTGGACTGCAACGTCACTTCCTCAACACCAGAAAGGTTGATTGCGATATAAATTCTTCCACAAGTTTGGCACCCTAAAAGTGAACACAAATTGTTAAACCTGCACTCATGCCATTACCATAGGCCTATAACACATGATATAGGCCTGTGTTAACCATCTGGTTAGAATGTTCTTTTTAATAACCAATCAGATGATAAGAATCTACATATTCGGTATCTAAAACTATTGACTCTTTTTATACGGAGCATGGTTGGAAACTATAGGCCCTCGGTGGACTCAGAAAACCATACCCCTCAAGCAGTCCAATATTTTAATTATGATACATTTTCTTTGGTCAGAAGTCTTTCAGGAAATTAATCATTTTTCCTCGAGGTTTAATAGCATGTTTACCTTGTTTCGTTTGTGGCAATTCAGGGAAATATATGATGGCGGTTTTTATAATCTAAAAATTAATATGCCCTGCCATATCTCTCCTATAGATTCTGCAAGTTTATTTTCATTTTAATCAACAATTGTTTTCCTCCCCCTCGTTTGATGATAGCACATATTATGTTAGATGTATATACTATTACTACATTAGTATTGGTCAGTTTATACTGGGGGGGGGTTTGGTCTTTTGTGTTTCTTATTTTTGTGTGTGTTGTTGTTTTTGTTTTGTGGTGCTCCGTTTTCTCTTTGCCTCTAGGCCCGAGAATGTTCTTTTGTCAAACTCAGTTTGGAATCTTTATACCATCCCCTTTCATATACTCAATTATTATGGTAAGTATGCCATCGATTAAGTTGCACCTTGCGTGACATCGATGTTCCTCGTGAGTGCGAGCCGAATGTTTAAAGATACTTTTCGAGTTGATTGAGATTTTGACAAAATATTTGTAGCGCTGGGTGGGCTGTAATTAATTTCTGTACCAAATTAATAATAATATAATAATAATGGACATTAAAGCCGCCAAACCCGGCCCAAAGGGTCGCAAACTCTGCGCTAAAAACAAGCAAAAGTGACAACAATGAACCAGGAGGAAAAACAATAATAATATAAACCACAACAAAACCACTACAATCTGAATGCATTGTTTAACAAATGGGTTGTCAATGATGTCTTAAAGCTACTAATTGTTGTACAGTTCTTAATATGAAGAGGGAGCTTATTCCAAAGTCGGGTGCACAGATGGCAAAAGCACGATCACCAAATGAGTTATGTGGGTCTTGGCTCGTGTAGCAGTTGCAGATTAGAATTGAACGAGGACCCGTTCGTTGTGATTTTTAATTAATCAGTAAGATCACTAAATATGGCGGAGCAAGTCCCATGAAAGGCCTTGAAACTAACAGGAGAATTTTAAACTCAATATGCTCTCTTTACTGGACCAATGTAAAAGGCGAATCGGTGAATAGAAAATGTTTCAAAGTTGTAATAATTCCTAGATACAAATCGAATTTTGCTCTTGAACTGTTGAAGGCTTGAATTGGAGATGTCCAGCGGATGCCACTTCCACTTTCTAACAAATCGCATGTTTGTCCACAAACGAATCTAGATACAAATCCTTCACTGCCTTTGCAGAAGAGCAGTTAAGGATAGTGGTCTAAGCTTAGTGGTTTTTGGCTGGTGTCTCTTTAGGAACAGGAGCGATAGTGTCATCATTCCAAAACTGGTGAACACACCTTTCCACGCAAGGATTTTTTAAAGTTCACACAGGGACACTGAGCTCTACACGGCTCACACGCAATTTCTTAATTAACTTACCAGGTCACACCATCAGGGCAAGCAGATTTATAATAAAATCCACCACAGGGGGAGCCTTTTTCCTGTCCTCCACTGTAAACTTTCTTCTTGATAGTGACCAACCACGTCATCTTCGATAATGCCGAAGCATATGTTTTAGACGAGACGCGGCTTCCGCATGGAGCACAATCATAATTTGTGTGAATAGAACGTGAATGCATGCAGGAAAATTACGAATCCGTTTTTCAAAGCCGTGGTCATGTAGAACCATTGCGGTTTTAGAATCTGTGTTCGGACACTGTGTTTAAAATGTCGGAAAAAATCACCCCTGAAAAAATGCCGTCGCTAGGTTAATTGCCGCAAACCTACTTATAAGCATTTAATAAGCAAGATTTAGGCACGACATTTCACTGGGAAGTTTGATACTGGCCAAAGTGGGAACTTTATGAATGTGATATTTAAAGAAAGGAGAATAAATGTACTGATTTTGTTGAATTCTAAACTGTCTTCATTTTAAAGAGAGACATCAAAGAACATGGTTTCTAAGTGTTGTTTGTCAATCAGAGGGAAATGCAGCTGATTACCATTAAACCAATACTTCCCCGTAAGCACTTTGGGAAATAGAGCAACAACTTATTCTCATTGCGGCTACGACGTTTTGAACACGGGTATTGGTAAAATAACAGGATATATACTTGACAAACTGAGAATTCGTACTCACAAGAATTGCCGTTACTATGGTTCCCTAATTACTTACCGTTCAGTGGAAATGACCATAATATATATAAAGCGTTGGCGCCTATCGGAAGTATGCATGTTGGGTGATAGATTCTTGGACCAGCATGACGTATCTAACTTAAATTTTACATAAGTGGTTAACGTTGAGTGTCATTAAGACAAAATATTAAACCTGATGCACAATGCTTTTTTTGTTTGTCCATCTCGGGGAAACGTGGGGGGAACTATTTGGTAAAATAAGTGGGTAACATTAATTCAGGGTGCTTTTGAAATCAAGGTCAAATTGTTTCGAATGCACGACAAGTCCCGATGTACTGATTTTCTTGATTTTCGACCCACAGTGGTTTTTCGAACCTTTAGTTAGAACCGGTACAAGCCCATTTATAGTAAAGGTCATCCTGCGGAAAAACGTCCCAATTCTCGGATTTTTGTAACACTGGTGTGTCTTGCCTATTTGTTTAATGTTTTGGTATTTTGGGTTGCATATTAAAGGCAATTAACAAGATTCTACATGGTAGTAACAAAAAAAAAATTGATCTCAATTACATAAATGTTGCCATTTCAAAAACGCATTGGTACAACATTTAAATACAATGTTTTACACAGTTCTCCACATTTCCCACAATATGTAAGACCCAAACACTCTGATTCAGCACCCTTCAACCTAAACACAACATCGTCCGTCAAACATTCTTGCGTCTTCTTCCAAAAACTTTCCAGAATATGATCCTCTTTTACGGCTCTTTGGGTTCCTGGTAGATATGAGTGTATTGGACCAAACCACAAAACGTCTGAGAATCAGCGGATATCGGGTTGTATGAGTAACTGAGGTTAAGGCGTAAGGTGCGATTTTACGTTCATTCCTGTCGAGCTTGCCTATCACCCCAGGGTAGTGACATCATTCATTGTGTGTTTGCCATGTTTCTTTTTTGTTGTTGTTTTTTTGTTTGTTGTTGTTTGTTGTTGTTTTTTTTAAACATACAGCATTCACGCATTGCGATTGCATTATGGAAATCAATTAGGTATTGTACTCAGGGCCCATAGGCAGTATTATTTTTTGGGTGGTGGCGGGAACCTTTCGAAAATTGGACGTTACCCCCTAAATCGGCCCTTTTTGAACAGCTGCATCACCAAAAAGTGGCTTTCCCGCTAAATTTGTATGTAGCATAAA
>JAMKCH010075118.1:0-55304 GCA_023653785.1 Ophioderma brevispina
AATTGGGGGCGCTTCTTCCTGTAAATCTTCGCTCATGTCTCTTTAGACTACTGAATAAAGTTTTTTGTTGTAGCATTTGCTATTACAATTGTGTGTGTGTGTAATGAATATGGTGCCGACTTCTTCGAGATCAAGTACAACTTTGAAATGAGATCACACCTTACATTTTCTTTGGTGGTTAGTGAACATGAGACCGATCATGGTTACCAGGTTTACTGTTCAGTCTCTTTACTTAACACCATTACGAACTATATCCTTAGACCTTTACTGAGATACATTTCATTGTACTTGTCTTGTGAAGTGGGTGACCCGATCATAGTCCGCTTTGCATATTATGTTTTCTGCCTATAACATTGAATCATACCTCGCCCAAACGGGCCGCCAAAGCATCTGATTAGAAATTTCGGAGTTTAAAATCGTTCAGCCGTTTGCATAGTTGAAGCAAGAATGTGATCTTCTCATAGGGCAGCATATCTTCGGGTGTATTACAAGTGACGGATGTTGAATTTTTTAAATCATTTTTACGAAATTAAGGGAAATGGTACTAAATACCAAAATCTTCAAACATGCCAAAGTTCCTAAAAACTTGCAACATTTCATTAATTAATAATCTTACTACCAATGTTGCAATTTGACGTATGTTGCATAACAAGATTTTGGTGGATTACAAGTGACGATTTGAAACCTCTGTAAGAAGTGTAACACTGATTTCCCACCAGGCTTTTTTAATACTTTTTTGTTAGTAAATATCACATCTTAAATTTAATAAGTGACACAAAGCAAAATATGTAATTAATTTAGAGTATCGATTAGGAGAAATTATTTACCGTTCAAAGCGGTGATTCGCGGCAATCCACTCAACATTCGTCATTAATGTAATAAACCAAATTGATCAATTCGCGATGACGGATTTTGGTTTTACTGATGTTCAGAAAACGCCGTATGCTGTTTTCCATAATGACGGAATGCTGAATACCGCTTTAGTATAGGAAAATTCAACATCCTCCACTATGTCATGAACTTAATCGCCGATTTGCGTAATTTTTTGTGTGACGGATGTGATGGTTAACTTTGTCCAATGTATTAACCATTTTAATCAATTAAGATCATGAATATTAGCTACAATAAATTTCAGTTGGGTTAATTTCGTTTTTGATTTGTTTTTTTGAATCGTATGTGGGAATGTGAACGGACCCTCTAGAGTTCGCGATTTTTCAATGCATTTTCTCTCAGAAACAAAAAAAATCGTATTGGTGTTTATAACAATCCGTCACTATGTAAGACACCCGACGATATGTTAATTAATGTGGTTAACCACATTGGCTACGTTTTTTAATAACATCGTAACGAAACATTTCCTGGCCTTAATGTTCACTGGGGTAATGAGAAAATATGAAAACTTTCTCCAATATCAAATCTCATTTTGATGTAAAAGGGGTGGTGCATTTTCGATAGGTCACCCACCTCTAATCTTAAATCGTCAGTGATTCGAAGGCAAGTACGAACGTTTCCAAAGAAACATAACGCTTGAATTAACGAAATGGAGAACTATGTCCAAATACAATGGTTTTTGAATCCATAAATAATTGATGCTTTCCCTTTCACAGAACTGGCTACTAGATTGCTTCAACAGGGAAACCTTACACCCACAATGGAATGTCATCTTTGATGTCTTGGTGGGGTGTGTAATGTATGTGTTGTCACTAAAATGATAAGTTTTTGATACTGCACCGGGCCCACAATTAATCTTCGAAAAAAAAAAATGTTTTTGAGCGCGAAAGCGAGAAGAAGTGAATTCTTTTTTTTATATATATACTATTTCATACCATTTCCTAGTCAACAGCCCCTTGTATAACGTTTATGCAACTGTCAAGGTGCTATTCTGACAAACCATAATCGTCAGACATTGTCATGATAGTAGAGTAAAGATAGCTCATGACCCCAAAAAAAATTTTGCACCAGAAGGTTTTTTGGCATTTTCTGGTAGATTAAGGTCAGCTTCACTTATATCAAAACAAGTTTGCACAAAATCGAAGTCCCAGAAGATGTTCAAACTATGACATAAACAAATGGCCGCCATCCGCCATTTTGAAAACCCATAAATCCTCACCTCTCTGGCAATAAATGAGCTAAAAGGGACAAACAAGATGTCATTTCCTAATAATTCTAGCATAACAATCCATTAAAATTTAAAAAGGTTTTATTAAGTTTGAGATATCATTTTGACCTCTAAATTCAATATGGCGCCATCCGCCATGTTGGAACGTACAAATTCTTGTATCTATGGTACCGGGGTGGGCACCCAAAACGACAAACAAGATGTCATTTCCTATTAATGCTAGCATAAACAAATCCATTAAAATCGGTTGATGAAGTTGAGAATTCATCTGACCTCGTAAATCCAAATGCTGCCATCCGCCATGTTGGAAAGTAAACAAATTCTTGTATCTATGGTACCAATGGGCCAAAAAACATGACAAATATAGTGTTATGTTTATTAATTGTAGCATACGAAATAATTAAGCTGGTTGTTGTAAAGTTTTTGAGAGCACATTGGACGTCTTCAAAACTGCCACTGTCCGCCATTTTAAAAAGTGGAAACCATAAACTCCTGTTAAGCATCGGACAGATTACAATGGCAAATGAGGTGTAATGTTCTATTCCAGCCGATTACAAATTTATTCAAATTAAAAGGATTTGAGTGGTTAGTTGCCATAATTAGTGGCCATATAATTTTTATCAGCAAAATCTATCACAATTTGACATTATGTTGCTTTATAGTGTAATTTGTGAAATTTTTAAGTAACAGGAAGTACAATTTCCATTATTCACCTCAGCACCAAAAATATGGCCGAAACATTGTTTTCGCAGTAGTAGATGAGATCGACGACACTATTAACATTTAAATTTAGTCTTAAAGTTAATCAGCATTGAGAATGGTTCTTGGTCCCAGTTTCGTGTGAATAATGTCCACAGCTGTGGGTGAAACTTTTGGGAAAGGTACTGTAGTGTATGATTCACAAAAGAATACCTATGATTGACTTTGCTAATTGAACAGGGGACACCATTGGGTGCAGCCTTCATCTTTCTTACATTCAGATCTATGGTAGTAAAAATACTCTGGAAGGAACAAACTCGTAACACAGGGTTGCCATGCATGACTTTGAGAAAACAGATTTTTGTCAGCCCCAATATCTGGAAGAGTATGCATTGGACAGCATAGATACAGATAGGAGGCAAAGGCCATTCCACTGAATAAGCGCTTCAGAAGATTGATATCATACACATAGTTTTCTCTTTTGTGTCTGTCAGACCAAACGTAAAGGTTATTACAGCCCTCTTCGGCATAATTGGAGAAGGAGTATCAACAGATCTGTGTCTTCTCCAATATGGATTGTTGACCTACATTATGCCATGGTTGAAATTGTTGCATTTTAATAATTATGTCACTTATTAGCGATAATAGTTTCGCGAGTTCATGTGTGCGTCTTTTGGTTTTGGTTTGGTTCACAGTGCAGGTATCCATCAGAATAGCGATTGCTTGCCATCATATTGGTCAACTTGAAAGATGCATAATAATCATCAGTATTGCCCAACTATACTATAAGTGGTTTCCCTCTGTTCATTCAAGCTATGTTTAAAAGAGACCTCCGTTCAAACAAACATATGTGATTCAGTCTTTGGCATGTATCAGGGGCAGCAAGCTCTGGACAGGACACATGTTCGAAATAGCCCTCAGAAAAATTGTGCTTCAAAACATGCTTTGGCATCAAAAAACGGATGGCGGATATGGTGAAAGTTCATGGAAGCACTGTATCTAATGACAGTTCTCCAGTTGTGATACCAAACAGGAATCTTTGAAATAAACAGAGCTTGGTCAGCAGGTACTGACAGCCCAATCAGATGCAAGGGTCTTGCTTTCGTTTTCCATTGGTAGCTATTATAAGAAAGTCAGCTTGTCCTTCCATTTCTTGACTGTATCTTTGCCTACTTTGAACAGAATACTTGTACATTGACATCCTCACCAGCCTTTATGCCTTGTGAAAGTTTCTCAGGCCTTTTCTATGTGAAGGAGAATGCTGTTCAAACTTGGCCCTGCCAAGACTCTCAAACCCAAACCAAATCAACAGTGAAGCTTGGCTCTACGTCTAACATATTTAGCTGCTTGCCTCATACGCAAAGAAGAAGAACTAATTGATGCATGGTGCCCCGAATGCAGCCAACGGATATGCACGTAATCTATGCAGAAGGAGATGCGGATGTTGATATATAGCAACATGGCAGTCGCCATGGCATATTTAAGTCAAAAAGCCTAATTGGGGAAGAACCCAGATCTATAATACTTTCTTCTTCCATTTGCAAGATGAGGGCTGTAATTACCTTTACTTTGGTCTGACAGAGACAAGGAGAAAATATATGTGTATAATATAAGATTTTGAAGTAAGCGCTAGTCAGTGATAACATTCGCTCTAATGCGTTTGCCCATGCATTTTAAGGTTGTGATACTACTTCAGGAATATTGGGGCTGGCAAGAGTCTCTTTTCTTCAAGTGAGTAATCATGGCGACTGTGTTATGAACTTGTTCAGAGTATTTGTACTCCAATATGGTATTCTGAATCGATAGGAAAGTGCAAGCTTCAATGCAATGGTGTCACTGTTCAATGGTCAGAAATCGGAGTTCTTTTTTTGGTAAAGGGCACACATACCAGGCATAACAGCAGAAAGAACGTTCTGGTAGAAACCATGACGGTGGGCCGAGATAGCGATTATACATCTCTTTTTAAGCCGGCCTGGGGATTGTAGTAGCAGGAATGCGGCTCAAAGGGCATACCAGATGGGGGCAGTGAAGGGATATAAATGCTCTCTGATGGGACTGACCATGCTAGATCTTGGGGTCTCAACTGCAAAGGTCATGAGATCGTTACTGACCCGCTGGAGATGAGGGGTCTATCTCTGAGTTTTGAGCTCAGTGGCATAGTGTTCAGGAGGCATTCACAGATAGAACATGGGGCATGTGTAAGGGCCCTCTAGAGTCGCGATTTTTCAAATGCGATTTTCCAGAAAAAAAAAAAATGTATTTGTTTAACATCCGTCACTATGTAATACACCCGACGATAGTAATTATGTGGTCGACAACACTTGGAGATGTTTTGTTAATAACATTTCGGAAAGGAAACATTTCCGGGGCCCTTAAATTTCACTGGGTTAATGAGAAGAATATGAACTTTCTCCCAATCTCAAATCTCATTTTGATGGGTAAAAGGGGGGGGGGTTTGCAATGTTGTAGATTAGGGTCACCCACCTCTAATCTTAAAAAGTCGTCAGTGCTTCGAAGCAAGTACGAACAGTTTCCACAAAGGAAAAACATAACGCTTGAATTTAACGAAATGGAGAACTATGTCCAATGACAATGGTTTTAATCCATAAATAATGTGGATGTTCCCTTTCACAGAACTGGCTCCTAGAAGTGCTCAACAGGGGAAACCTTACACCCACAATGGAGTGTTCTTGCATGTCATTGTTGTGTGTGTATGTATGTGTGTTCACTAAAATGCTAAGTTTTTTTTTTTTTTTAATATGACGGCCCACAACTTATCTTCGAAAAAAGTGAGCGAGAAAGCCGAGAACCGTGACAATCTATTTTTTTATATATATATTCATACATTTCCTAGTCATACAGCCCATTGTAAGAACGTTCATGCAAACTTTCAAGTGCATTTATGCAACCATACAATCGTCAGACACCCATAGGAGAACCAAAGGGGACCTACCATTAAGACAACCATTGTCATGATAGTAGAGTTAAAGATAGTCATGACCCCAAAAAAATGCAAAAGAAGGTTTTTTGGCATTTTCTGGTTAGATTAGGTCAGCTTAACATTATATCAAAATGCACAAAATCGAAGTCCCAGAAAGTGTTTCAAAAAACTATGACATAATAACAAAATGGCCGCCATCCGCCATTTTGAAAAAAAAAATCGTCACACTCTCGGCAATAAATGAGGCTAAAAGACAAAAAAGATGTATTTCTAATAATTCTAGATAACAAATCCAAAAAAGGGTTTATTAAGTTGAGATATCATCTTTGACCTCTAATCCAATATGGCCTCACTCCGCCAATGTTGGAATGTTACAAATTCTGTATATCTGGTACCGGGTGGGCCAAAACGACAAACAAGATGTTATTTCCTAGTAAATCTAGCATAACAAATCAATTAAAATGGGATTTCGGTTTATGAAAGTGAAGAATCATCTGACCTCTCTCTAAATTCCAATATGGCTGCATCCGCCATGTGGGAAAGTACAAATTCTTGTAATCTCTGTTACCACATGGGCCAAAAATGACAAATATAGTGTTATTTTTATTAATTGGTAGCATAGGAATTACATTAAGATGGTTGTTGTAAAGTTTTGAGAGCCCCTTGACGTCTTCCAAAAATCATGGCCCACTGTCGCACAATTTCTAAAAAGCTGAAACATAAATCTCCTTTAAGCATGGGAACCAGATTACAATGGCAATGACGTGTAATTTTCTATCCAGCCGATTACAAATTTATTAACTTTAAAGGATTTTTAAGTTGGCTATTTGTCCATAATTCGTGGCCATATTAATTTTATCAGCTATAAATATATCACAATTTGACCTTATGTTTGTTTTTTTTTTTTTTTTATGTGTAATTGTGAAATTTTTAAAGTAAAAGAAAGTACAATTTCACATTATTCACCTCATCACCAAAATATGGCCGAAACACTTGTTTGCAGTAGTAGAGAGATTCGACGACACTATTAACCATTACAAATTTTAGTCTTCAAGTTCACCATCATCTGAGGACTGGTTTCTTGGTTCCATGTTTTTCGGTGTATGAATGTCCACAAGCCGTGTTGTGGTGAAACATGTTTGGAAAGGTACCTGTAGTGTCTGATTCCAAAATATATGATTGCTGATCAATGAACAGGGACACCATTGGGTTGCAGCCTTCATCCTTTATATACATTCAGATCTATATTGGTCGTAAAAATACTCTGGAAAAACCCCCGTACACAGGGTTGCCATGCATGACTTTGAGGAAAAACCAGATTTCTTGTCAGCCCAAATATTCTGAAGAGTATGCCTTGGAGATAGATACAGATAGGCGCAAAGTGCAGCACTGAATAACGCTTCAGAAGCTTGATCATTACACATATGTTTTCCTTGGTGCTGTCAGACCAAAAAGTAAGGTAATAACAGCCCTCTTCTGCATAGTGAAGAAAGTAGTATCAACAGATATGTGTCTTCTCCAATTTGAATTGTTGACCTACATTATGCCATGGTGAAAAATTGTTGCATTTTATAAATTAGTCTACCTTATTAGCGATCCTAGTTCGCGACGTCCTGGTGCTGTCTTTGGTTGGTTTGGTTCACCAGTGCAGTGTATCCATTGAAGACAAACGCATGCATTGCCATAGTGGTCAACTGTGAAAGATGATAATAATCATACGTATTGCAAAAACTATACTATAAGTGTTTCCCTCTGTCATGTCAGGCTATGTAAAGAGAACCTCCGTCAAACAACATAGTGATCAGTCTTTGGCAATGTATCAGGGGCAGCAGCCTCTGACGAGGACACATTTTCGTAATAGCCATCAGGAAATGTGCTTTGCTTCAAAAATGCTTGGCCTCAAAAAACGGCTGGGGATCGGATATGCGTGAAAGTTCATGGCAACGCACTTATATAAGACATTCTCCCGATGTGATACCAAACAGGAATCTTTGAACTAACAGAGATCCGGTCATCAGTTACCGTGACAGCCCAATCAGATGCAAGGGTCTTTTAGTTTTACATTTGTAGCTATATAGAAAAGTCAGCTTGTACGTCCATTTCTTGACTGTATCTTTGCCTACTTGAACAGATCTTGTACATTGACATCCTCAACAGCTTATGCCTGTGGAAAATGTTTCTCCAAGGCCTTTTCTCATGTGAAGGGAGAATGCTGTTCAGACTTGGCCTGAACGGACTTCTCAAACCCAAACCAATCAACAGTTGAGCTGGCCTACCGTCTACAACATGTTAAGCTGCTGCCTCATTACGAAGAAGAAACTATTGATGCCATGGGTATGCAGAATGCAGCAAAGATACTGGCCACGTACGTATCTATGCAGAAGGAGTTGAAGATGTTGATATATAGCAAAATGGCACGTCGCCCATGGCATAAATTTAATGTCAAAAATCCTAAATTGGGAAGATACAGATCTATTAATACTTTTCTCAATTTGGCCGATGAGGGCGGTAATGACCTTTACTTTTGGTCTGACAGAGACACGGAAGAAAATAATGTGTTAACTTAAAGCTTTGTGAAGAGCTTAGTCAGTGATAACATTCGCTATAATATGCTGTTTGCCCATGCATTTTAAGGTTGCGATACTACTTCAGGAATATTGGGCTGGCAAGAAGTCTATTTTCTTCAAAGTCATTAATGGCGACACGGTGTTATGAACTTGTCCAGCGTATTTTGTACTCCCAATAGGGATTGAATCGTAGAAAGTGAAAGTGAAATGCAATGGTGTCCTCTGTTCAATGGTCAGAAATCGGAGTCTTTTTTGGTAAAGGTATACCAGGGCATTAACAGCAGAAAGTAACGTCAGGTAGAAACCACTGACGGGTTGGCGCGAGATAGCGAGTAACCTCCTTTTTTAAGCCGGCCTGGTGATTAGTAGCAGGAAGGCGCTCAGGAAAAGGATAACAGATGTGCGCAGTTGACAGGGATAAATGATCTTGATGGCTGACCATTGTTAGATCTTGTGGTCTCAACTGCAAGGTCATGAGATCGTTTACTGACGCTGGAGAGGAGGGTCTATACTCTGAGTTATGGAATCAGTTGCATAGTAGGTCAGGAGCCTCCAGATAGAAAATGCAGTGAAAGAGGCAGTTGCTCCAACATGCTCTTAGGTGTTAACTGTGAAAGATTCACCAAAAAAACCTCCGAGCTGCAAAACTCCCTCTTAGGAGAAAAATATTTACAGGCTCAGGCAATGGATGTGCAAGGACTGATGTCAAAATTCAATGACTGGGACTGGATAGTACGAAGGGGAAATGATTTCCCCTCAAGTGAACAAGTCCTGCACCAGAGTCACCGGAAATGATACGATTCAATTGTCTTTTCGGATGCATCACAATGAACTGAACTGTAGAAAGAATGGAATGCACCACACACAGCTGTGGACCTTCATGTCAAAACAAGAACCAAGGTCCAGTCTCAATTGTGATAAAATTGAGACTAAATACTAATAGTGTGGTCGATCTCGTCGGTTACAAACAAATGTCTTTGACCATGTTGGTGATGATGTGAATAATGTTAAATACTTTCGCATTACTGAGAATACACAATTATTACTGGAAAAACATAATTTGAAAGTGAAGAATAGATATATAGTGATAAATAAAAAATCAACATGGCTACAAATAGCCCACTAAAAATATTCATTTTATTATAATAGATTGGTATGCCGGATTTAATAGAAATTGACACCTACTTGTCATTGTAATTGTCTGATGCTATTAGGAGGATGTTACCCTTTCCTTATTTCAAAATGGTGGAACAGGGCCATTTGAGATGTCAACTGCTCTCAAAACTTTAAAACAACACTTCTGTATTTCTTATTCATAAATTAATAAAAAATAACACTTATTTGCCATTTTTGCCCATCTGGGTCATAGATTAAAATAGTCATAACTATTAAACATGGCAGAGGGATGGCAGCCATATTGGATTTATTTTAGAGGCCCAAAGATATATCTCAACTTAATAAAAACTCATTTCAGTGATTTGTTATGCTAGAATTGTAGGAATGTTTTATTCTTTGATTGTCATTTTGGCCCATCGGCACCAGAGATACAATAAATTGTACCTTTTCAACCTGCGGATGGGCGGCCATATTGGATTTGAGGGTAAGATGAGTCTCAACTTCATAAACATTTTAAGGAGATTTGTTAGGCTAGAATTAGTCGGAGGGGAAATTGACATCTGTTTGCCCTTTCGCTTCTTATGCCAGAGATATGAGGATATGTTTTCAAAAATGGAGGATGGCGGCCATTTTGTTATGTCATAGTTTGAACGCTTTCTGGGACATCGATTCTGTGCAACTTGGGATATGTTATTAAACTGACCTTATAATACCAGAAAATGCCAGAAAAAAGAAGAAACCTTCTGTTGCAATTTTTTTTGGGGTTAAGTTGGGTACATGTCCTATTTTGATCCTACTATGATTGCTTCAGAGATAAACCGCGCATGGGATTCTCATGTTGCGAGATTCTTTTGCCTGGACAGTTAGTCACACACTAATCCCGTTTGTCTAAAGTGAGGCAATAGGTGAAAACAGAGACCCCCCAAGTAAGTCCAAGTAAAGATTGCTGACGTTTGCAGCATTCGCAAATGTTTCAGTTTGCAAATAATATACCGGTGCTTGGGAAGCTATACACCATTCAAAGTCAAATCGTTCAAAATAACATCTCCGATTGCCATAAAACAGGCGGACTGTAACCTCATTTTTAACCATCCTTTGTTTCCAAGCATTATCTAGTAAATGGGGCTGATGAATCTTGAAAGGTATAATAGATTATAATTTTCTACAAGATAACTCAATTAAATTTGCCCCTGTCGAGCCAACCCGATAAAATACTCATGTATTATTACATTTTTTCAGATTAAGCCCCGCACACTCCCAGATCAATATTGTGGGCAAGGAGCTTGAACGTTCCACTGTCCACCCAAATTCCGAAATTTCGTCTGACCTAGTGATGATTTAACTGCTGCGCGAAATACCGGGCTAGCCGAAACGCACGGCCGTTCGGGCATATGACCTTGCCGTACGGCAGCGGTTATCTGCCGAAACGCCCGGTGTTTTGGCAATTATCATGGCGAAAATGCGGGCTACGTAATTACCCTGCCGAACGGCAGGGTTACTTGCCGCAACAATGGGGTTAATCCCGGGGGGGCCACTTCTCAATGACAAGGGGGTATCATCCGTGCCCAAGCAACAAAAAAAGCACCCTAAATACGGATTTTCGAAGCTTGAATTTTCACCCTATAAACACGTATCCGCAGAGCAATTAGCTACCTAAACAAGTACTTGATGGAAGTTGCGCCCCTAACAAGTATCAGTAGCGCAATTTTTGCATACCCTTAACAAGTATTGTCTTTCCCAACCCTAAGCAAGTAATTGATGCTAGTATTACCCCTTATCTCTGATACGTAAAAAACCCAAAAAAAAACACATTATTTGCCATTTTTGCCCATCTGGTGTCATAGATAAACATAATTCATTGTACTTTTCAACATGGCGGATGGCAGCCATATTGGATTTTAGAGCCAAGATGCATATATCAACTTAAGAAAACTCATTTCAGTGGATTTTTTGGTTATGCTAGAATTAATAGGAAATGTTATCTTGATTGTCATTTTGCCATCCGCACCGAGGAGATCAAAATTTGTATTGTCAAACTGGCGGAGGGCGGCCATATTGGATTGTGAGGGTAGTATGTTCAACCTTCATAAAACCATTTTTTAATGGATTTTGTTATGCTAGAAGTGTAGGAAATGACATTCTTGTTTGGCCCTTTGAGCTTATTATTGCCAGAGATATGGGATTTATGTTTTTTCAAAAGGCCGGATGGCGGCCATTTTGTTTTATGATATAGTTTTTTTGAACGCTTTCTGGGACTTCTTCGATTTTGCGAACTTTTGCTATTTTATATTAAACTGACCTTATACTACCAGAAAATCAAGAAACCTTCTGTTGCAAATTTTGTTTTGGGTTGTGTGGGACATGTCTATTTGATCCTACATATGAATTGATAAGAGATAAACCGCAGCATGGGATTCTCATGTTGATAGATTCTTTTGATGCGACATGTGTCACCACTATCCCGTTTGTCCTAAAGTAGGGCAAATAGGTGAAACAGAGACACCACAAGTAAAAAAGTCCAGTAAAGCTCTGCTCACGTTGCAGCATTCGCAAAGTTTTCCGTTTGCAAAATATCCGGTTGACTTGGGAAAGATATACACACCATTCAAAAGTAAATCGTTCTAAATAATCTCCGATTGCCATGACAACAGCGGACTTTACACCCATCAATTTTAACCATCATTTTGTTTCAAGCATTATTAGTCGTAAATGGGGCTGATGAATCGGAAAAGGTTATAGTAGCTTATAATTTTCCTACAAGATATACTCAATTAAACTTTCCCCTGTGATGCCACTCGATACATACATACTATGTTGATATCTACATTTTTCAGATGTATGCGTTTCCAGATCAATATGTGGGCCAGAGCTGTTACGTTTCAACCTGTCACCCAATTCGAAATTGCGTCTGACCTAGTGATTGATTAACTGCTGCGCCGAAATACCGCGGATTATGCGAAACGCCCGGCCTTCGGCAGATGACCCTTGCAGCGTACGGCAAGCCGGTATTCTTGCCGAAACGGGCGGTGTTTTGGCAATTATTCATGCCGAAACTGCGGGCTACGTCATTACCTGCCGAACGGCAGGGTTACTTGCCGACGCCGAAACAATGGGTTATACCCCCGGGGGGGAACTTCTCAATGAAAAGGGGGTATCATCCGGGTCCAAGCAACAAAAAAAGCACCCTAAATACGGATTTTCGAAGCTTGAATTTTCACCCTATAAACACGTATCCGCAGAGCAATTAGCTACCTAAACAAGTACTTGATGGAAGTTGCGCCCCTAACAAGTATCAGTAGCGCAATTTTTGCATACCCTTAACAAGTATTGTCTTTCCCAACCCTAAGCAAGTAATTGATGCTAGTATTACCCCTTATCTCTGATACGTAAAAACCCAAAAAAAAACCATATTCTTTTGGACACCAGAGAGGCTTGTCTCTTGAGATTGGTTGCAATTCATAAAATATCTGGGAAAGTTTAATTTTCAGCCAGGATATGTATTCGAGGAGAGGTATTTAAAGGGGAATGCATTTGAGCCAGGGGGTATCCAACAATTCTCAGTACGGCGGCACGACTAGTCGAAATACGTCGACGATATGGTGCTGAGCGGCCATTGCGCTGCATGCAATCTTCACTTTCCAAAGACATTTTCATGCGAATCTGATAGAAATAATTTGAAATTGTAAGGATTCACTATAGCAAATATAGGTATGATAAATAGGCTTATAAAAAAACAGGACTTGATGGGTGAAAGTGTTACAGAGAATTCATATAGTAAGTGGAGTGGGAGGAGGTGTCGCTCTCTCTCGCGCAAAGACGCGAAACCTGCCAAGCAATGTTGCCTTCCGAAATACATTTTCTCAGCAAATTTGATTCAAAAAACAATGTGATTTGTAAGTGGTTAACTTTTAAATGCATATAGGCCAATGATCGCCGTATAAACAGTTAAAATATAGATTCATGCATGTAAGGTTTATTTGACTAACTCATAAAATTAACACGTGTTCGGAGAGGGAGAGTTCGTAAGCGCCACGGGGTGGGTCGCGGAAACCTTGAGGTATTAGTTTTCAAGACATTTTTATGGTCTAAATGATCCGGGTGAATTCGCATTTAGAGAACGTTATTTTCGGCACTTAGTTCGCATTCAGCGCAGCGAAAAATCGGCATTTTCCCTGAAATGACAAATGGGCCGAATCCCGCGCAATTATGGTACACCCAAAATTATGTCCCAAAAAGTTATTTAAGAACTTATAAACCTAGAATTGACTGACATTTAAATAAATATGAGTTTTAATTGCTAAAACATTGTCCGTTTCCTGACACAGTGAATATAGAACAATTTTGCTATAGCGACATAATCAGGCAAATCACAAAAGGAGTCGTCATTTTCAATCTCAAAACCATAGGCCTGTCTAAAAAATCATGCGTCTAGTTTCTTTCCGCAGTAACGCAGAAAATTTGGAAATTGAGGGATTTGAAAGCATAGATTTCGGGGGGGGGAAAAAGGGACAAGTACAGACTTCCGGAACACTTTTTAATTTTTTTTCGCTGAAATTGAAATATGGACCTCAATGCGTAAGCCCTTCATTAGAAAATATAACCCTTGTCTTGATGTCGGGTGATTTTAAGACCCTTCACGTACGACGTAACGCTGCCCCCTGATCACTGAAAAAAACTACCATTTTTTACGTGGATTTTTGGACACGGATGATACCCCTTGTCTACGAAGACTATCACGGGTTATGCCCTAGTTAGTTTCGGCACAGGGATCCTTTATTACAGCGGGCGGTTGTTGGATGTGGAACTAGTTCTTTTGTCAATTGGGCTGTTGTACCGGACAACATGAATTACACGAAATAGGTGGTAAGTGGATTTCAGCTCGTACGACAGGCTATGATTAGCTGTAAACTAATAATGTTAGGGCCGTTCATTATTTACAAGGGAGGGGGCCGGAGAAATTGAAAGATGTGTTTGGAAAATTGCATATTAAACCACCATTAATTGTAAGCCCTAAGCCCTATTGCATTAGAAATCTACACCCATCCCACCCACACAATTAGGTACATACATTATGTTTACTGCTGAATGCGATAGGTGCATAATAAAGGATTTAAAATGCACCCCCACCCACCCCATCAGAAAAAATTAAATAAAATCACAAACCCCCTATTTGTCAAGTAGGAAAATCACATAGGTTCTAATCCAATGGTTTGTAATAGCGGGACACAATAACCAAACCCTAACCTAATTCCTCACCCTAATCTTAACCAGGTCGTATAGGCCCTATAACCCCAACCATAAACCTAACCAGTGTTGCAACCGGTCCCTAAATAGCCCTCCCTAATAAATAAAGGGGACCTTTATATCAATTAAGGCATATAACGTTATACATTGTTTCCGAATCCGGCTACCCTGTAAAAGGAAAGCGGGAATGCTTCTTCATGGGGTCTATGTGGGTGCTTTTTGCGTTACAAGATCGTATCTACTATTAGCCTACATACACACATGATTGTCCTAAATGCCAAGAAAAGGCCGATTTTAATGAGTTTCATTTACGGGGCGGGATCAGTCTTCATAGACAGGGGGTATCATCCATGTGTACAAGAATCCCGTAAAAAGGGGTAGTAGGTTTTTCAGGATCAGGCAGTTAGTACGTCTCGTAAACTTTGAAAAGGTCGAAAATCACCCAAAAATTAAAGAAAAAGGGTTATATTTCTAAATGAGGCCTAGGCTGTAGGGTCAAATTCATTACAGCATAAAAAAAATTAAAAAGGTTCCGGAAGTCTGTATTGCCTTCAAACCTGTGCTTTCAAATCCCTTAATTTCCAAAATATTCCGCGCTACGCGCACGGTAAAAGGAAACCCTACACAGATATTTAGTACTGGGGCAACACCATATTGGTTTGAAATTGAGAAATGACGACTACTTTAGTGATTGCCCTGATTATGTAGCATACCAAAAATAAGTTCTGATTAACTACCCATGAAACGGACCAATGTTTAGCAATTAAAACTTATAATTTATTTAAATGTCAGTCAATTCCCACAATTCTAGGTTTATAATTTTCTTAAAATAAATTTTTGCGGACATAATTTGGGTGCATAAGTGATTTCGGCAAGTTCAGGGGAAATGCCGCGAATTTATCGTGCGGTCTTTTTTGCAAATGCGGAAATTAAGTGCCGAAAATAACGTTTTCTAAATGCGAATGTTCTCCCGACCTTTACCTATGGAAATTGTCTTGATGAAAATACGTTTCCGAATGCGAAGTCAACGACCGAGGGAACAACTTTATCCTACCAGGAAATGTTTTGGCTCAATTTCATTATTTTAATTACGCCAGTATGGCACAGGTTTGCTTAGTCTCAGTAAAGGTGCCGTGCAATGTCGCTCTAGTTTTGTTTTTTTTCAGTGCCGAGACCACAGTAAGCAAACGGCCTAAGGTCAGTCTAGTAATCGTTCTGCTTTCGGTAGCAAACGGTGTTTGTGGCCAATAACAACCTGGCTTTTGTACAGTTGGTTATTTGTCCAATGACCAAACGCACCTTTTTGTCGCTTTATTTGGATTATCACTTTCATTCACATCAAGTCAGCCTTCGACCGCAGAGGATCAAAAATTTTCTTGCCCACCCCACCTCTCCCAATTATAGTGTAGTCGAGGGTTTTGTAATTTAGTTAGTATATCGATGGGAGCCCCCCGATAATGTAGTGTGCGAGTGTGATTTGGTTATAATTAATACTAATAATAATAATTTGTATTTTTAACGCGCCACATATTCACGTAAACGTGCTAAAGGCGCTGTGCGGCAGCGATGAAAGGCGCTCAGACTCAGAGAAACCATAATACCAGAACAGATTATGCAAGAAGCTCGATTTTAGAAGGCAGGAGGAAACCGGAGTACCCGGCGAAAACCTGCGGGAAACGAGTATGGATCGAGAAGAAACCAAAAGTCACTAAGCCACGAGAACCGAGCCCCTGCGGGATCGAACCCGAGACCTCCTTGTGAAAGGCGAGGGACGATACGCTGCGCCAACACGTCTCCCCCATTTTATTGTTAATCTGATAACTCTCACAGGAATTTCCCCTGTGCGGAGGCTAACGAACCTTTTGTGAGTCCAAGCTGGCCACAAACAAATATTTATAATAATAATAATCTATGTTTAGCGATGTGTAAGGCTTTTCAGCTTTAGCTTATTTCGCTAATGATTAGGTTAGCTCGCACGTCAATATGCGTAATTCACCCATGCTTTTTTTCAATGCTTGCTTATTTTCCTTAATGGTGTTAGGTAGATCGCCTTTTTAATCGCGTTAATTCCAACACATGCTTTATTTCATTGCTTGCTATTGGTTTTGAAATTTTAGGCAGGTTCCCCTAAAATGTAGTGGGAAGCTCTTCCATTAGTTAAGTTTGCTTTGGCTTAATTATTTGCTACCTACAATTCTTAGGACGCTCCTTAAGACTAGGTCTGCGTAAGTCACCATCCGCGAGGCCTATGATAGATTTTTACGTTGCTTATACTTGCTATATATATAGGGCCTATTAGCTTGCTGCTTTGCTGAAGACTTAGACGTTATGAAATATGAAATAAATGTCATTACGTACATGTAATAGATTTAATGAGTGCCTGAAATTTTTGATCCTTGAGGCTGACAACATGGCAATTAAAAGTTGTGCTGCATGTTTATTTACTGTGTAAGGGTAACTAAATACCTCAGGTTTCCGCGACCCACTCCATGCCGATTACAAACTCAGCATGACACCTTAATTTTAGATTAGTAAATAAAAACTTACATGCATGCACTTATTTACTGTTTATACCGTCGATCATTGGCCTATATGCATTTTAAAGTTAACCACTTACAAATATCAAATAGTTTTAATAAAATTTGCCTGAGAAATGTATTTCGGAAAGCAAACATTGCTTGGCATGGGTTTCGCGCTCTCGAGGAGAGAGAGAGCGGCTCTCCCCGCTCCCTCCCTTTCCCCAGAGATTTCTGAATTACACCAATCTCAGACAAGCCTCTCTGGTGGCCAAAAGAATATGGTTTTGGGTTTTTACGTATAAAGGGGTGGTAATAATAGCATCAATTACTTGCTTAGGGTAGGGAGAAGAAAGACAAATACTTGTTTAGGGTATGCAAAATGCGCTACTGATACTGGTACTAGGGGCGGATAAATTCCTCAAGCACTGTTTAGGGTTAGATAATTGCAGCTGCTGATAACGGTTTAGGGGTGAAAATTCAAGCTTCGAAAATACGTAGTTAGGGGTTGCTTTTTGTGAGTGCTTGGACACGGATGATACCTCTTTGTCATGAGAAGTGCCCCCCCCCCGGTTTCATTGTAGAATTGTCCGGAAAGATCAGAACGAAAAAACGTGCTCTACACTCAACCAGCACGTTATTTTCCACTTCCCTTCTCCTCGCCGAGGGACGGGTTATTCGGCCAGTTATGAGAGGACGGTTGGTGGGTAAATTCGGCACCCGGTATTTCGGCACCCGGGTGTTCGGCACAACATCACCATCGTCTTACCAAGCCTTTTTTGTAACACGGTTTACCAAGGGGAGGATTACCAGAAGCTTTTCGAAAGCTGTTTTGGCATTTAGCGCAACGGAGCAAAGTCACCCCCCCCCCTTTGGTAAGACGGGGTTATTCACTATACTTCCAACTATGTGTCAGGCACTTATTGTTCGTGCACATCGTTTAAAATTATCAGTTATCACTTTGTACTTTTATTTAAAACGTTCGCGAAAAGAAACCCAATAGAGTTGTGAAGTAAGATTTCCGGCAAAACGATAAATGTTCGATGTATTTGAAAAGATTTTTACTTTTAATAACGCCATATCACTGCTTTATTAGAGTTTGTTAAATTATGATTTTTCCACAGGCGTGTATACAAATTGTATACTTTTTTTCGTTTTATTTTGTCACGGTAAATGCTAATTTTATTACAGCTCCACTTTTGTAAAGTGCATGAAATAAAAAGGTTAATAATTGATCGATTGTAGGGTCATTCCATCGCTCACATAGTGAATGAAGCCCGTCGCCACGGATTCAGACAAGACCCCAAAACATATTTCCCACAAGAGTTTTTTGTGTGAAAACTAACCTTGCTGGAGGTATCCGTAGATACCTACGAACTTTTGTATTTTTTTTGCGTTTATAATGATTCAAAACTTGGTACGTTTTATCTGGCATTTTAAAAAAGTAAAATCACCCAAAAGACTCCCAATTTGTTGCGTCTGCCGTCGTCGTAACAGGTTAAGGTAGACGTATTCCAATTAACAACTTTGTTCTTATGTAAACACTTTCCTTTGATTTTAATGGATGATATGAAATAGAACGCATTATACGCAAAATAATAATTTTCGTATACCATTATCAAATTAGGGGTCCAATATGGCCGCCATTGGTGGCCATATTGGCCAAATTTTGATGCATCCTCTGATCAAACTTTACACTATCACCTTCTTACTTGAGTTATTAAAAAACACTTCTCTGTTCATTCCCCATTTATTGCATTCTTATATTTTTTTTAATTGTAAATAGCAAAGAAAAAAAATAAAATCATTGATCATTGCGCCTCATTAATAGGCGTAATGTGCTTTTAGAGAACAGGGGTCGGTAATCAAAAAAATGGCAATTACATGCAGATAGTGTTCCAAGAAATAATTCTGCCAAATTTCTTTCAATTGAATTAGAGAAACGAGATATTGTGCATCAAAATTACACTATCGCGCAATTTCGTAAAAATGAGAAAAATTAGGAATATAGCAAAAATATACACTTTTGCGTGTTCAAAATGTTAAAAAAAGCCAATTTTCAAGAAATATAGTACTGAAATGAGCACATATTTTTTTTTACTTGGAAAATGACCTAAAAAAAAAACTACAAAAGAAATAATCATTTATATGGCTTGATCAACAATTTAAGTAACATTATACCCAAATATGTTGAAATCACTTCGAAAAAAAAAATTAAAATTGTTATGAACATTTGAAATTCAAATTTGATGAAAAATGAAAAATTTGATTGAAAAAACAATTAAAATTGATGAACATTTGACATGGAAAACTCATATAAAATAACCTTTGTCAAGTATGTTCTAGCGACATATTGGTGTGTTAAACAAAGTTCCATACTCGATCTCGCAGTTTTTCTCCGAGCACTGTGGTTCCGGCAGGCCATCTAAAATCGGACTTCTTTCCCCGGGTTCTGGAGGCGTCCCTTGACTTAATGCATTATAGCAATATTGGGTTCTGCCTGGCAAAGCCGAATTGTTATAAATAAAAGTTAAGCATTCTTGCCTAAATCATCAATTTAACACTATATTGTACATTACTTATGCCATATCTTACGTATGGTATTTTACTCTGTGGCAGTAAATCAAAGAATGCTTGACTAAATTATTTAAATTACAAAAGAAAGCCTTAAGGATAGTGACATTGAGCTCATACTTATGCCATACTAAACAACTTTTTGATAAAACTAAAATATCTACTCTTAAACAATTTGTTGATCTTTACGATAAAGAACTGAATTCATGTATAAGTATAGACACAGGTTGCTACCAAAATATTTGATCATCGATTTGTAAATTTAGAAAATGTTCACAACTCAACACAAGAAACAAAAATATTAATTATCGTCTTTGAAATTCATAAAACAAAATCTGTTCTGACAAATGAACCAAAATTATGGAACTCTACCATATGATTTAAGGAACGGCCACCAAGCGTCAAAGCCATTCAAAGATAACATTTCAATCTTTTATTAAGAAACGACAACTAGGAAATCTTCAGAAATTATTTTTTTAATATATAAATATATTTTGCAAATGCAAGTTTGATCCTGTATTTGGTTTTTTATTCGATATGCCTTCAACATTATGTAAATTTATATTGTGTATTTAGTATTTTTGTAATCTTGCATTTTGAGACATTCTATATATTCTGTTTGTGTGTTTTTCTCTGTGTGGGGGTGGTGTGGATGGGTGTTTGTTTTATGTATTTTAACGTGTTTTGAGCTCGTTGTTTTTATAAGGGGTGCAATGCTTTTCAGGCCTTGCCTTTTGTTGTATCTTCCGCATCATTGCACGTATTTTTGGTATTGATTTCATTTTGTATTGTAATTTTTGATGGAAATATAATGATTGATATGATAAAATACACAGGAAGCAATACATGGTAAAAGAATAGGAAAATGCAATCTTTGGAAAACTAACTTCGGCCATCACTTTTATTCTATTCAATTTGCCATAAAAATAGACCCGAGTGTCGTATTTTCGCACCATTAAAAAGAAAAACTGAGCTAAAGAATAAAATGTGCTTTTTCTTGTATTAAAAACACAATGTTTTTTTATTTAGCCCACAATAAAGTTGATAGGGATACTTCTAACCTCTACCTTAAAATATCCTCTCCGGATAATCTACTAACACGACCCTGAAACAGGTTGCTATCATAGTGGATTTAGTTGCTTATACATGTTCCCTCATTATATTTTGGGGTGCAGTTGGTGAAAAAGTATACTACCATTTGAAATAATTGGTCATGATGAATTTTCATCTGAAGGCATAACAGTAAGATATCTCTTATTTACAAAACTGACAAACTAAAAAAGTAAACAAAGTCACACTATTTTCTGCGAATTTTATACGTGCTTCATTTGCGTAAAATAGCCACCGATATCGTTGCAATTGACCTGACACAAATATGCAGACACCAAAGTGAGCTAAAAGTTACCTAGTCAACGCAACTGACATCATTTGCTGAGAAGCTCATTGTTGTGCCTGTTGAGACAAACACTACTACCTCAACAAACAACAGATTATTGGTTTTAGTATCAATATGTCAATTGGATTTGCATCTTTTCCAACCTTGGCCCTCTCCCCATGCCAAAAAAGTCCACATTTTGAAAAGAATTTCTTTTTACCAATCCGCTTTCCTGAAAATAAAAATTGGCTACGTGGGCCCTGGTTTATAGATTTGTAAAATGCTAATGTTGATGAGATATAGTCCTTATACCAGAGATACCATCGGCATTTCGTCCTAGTTTGCAAAAGGTCGCCTGTTTTTATTTCTGTTCCTCACAACTGGGTCAGAAAATGTGCTCAGGTGCTAAACCAAACAATAAACAAACACTGACCGCATTTCAACAAAGGGATATACAAAAAATCAACTTAGTTAATACTTTGGGTCTTTTTAACCACTCGCTTCACGTCGGTAGGTGCCCCGTGTTATCGAATCATGATAACAATAATGACTTAAAGGGGTTAACCGTATGAGTTGGCCATCAAAATACGGTAATCCAGAAAATAAGATCATGATTGGATAAATGTCGCAGAATGTTAATCTATTAAATGCATTCAATTTGATGGAAACGGACACGCTGTTTGGGGAGGGATAAGTGTAAGTGTCATGCAAACTTCTTGCTAAAAATGCGCGATTCATATATTTTTATGTGTAAAAGTTTAAAGGGGCAATATTTTATGGGTTTTCAAAGATTATGAGTATGAATTTGGCGAATTTTTTAGCTAATATGCCCTGCATAATTATTTTAACCAATTGATGTCATTTTAAAATAACACTTGTGGAACTTTTAATTAGTGTTTTTAATTGTTTACCACTCTGAAACATTTAGTAAAATTTTGCTTAGAACTAATTGCAACGAGAACGAATGCATCCATTTTATGATTCTTTTCGATAACAGTATAATCTTGAAAAGACCATTGAAAATAACCTTTTGGAAAGGCAAAGCCCCCTGAATTAATGGGTTTTTATTCGGTGTGCATTTCATTTCGTTAAAAACATAGGCAGACTTGCAAATGGGAACAAACTTGAATAAAAAAAACATAACGCTTATGTCGTCAATTTGGCTCAGATGATAAGCAGTCATAGATATGTCAAACCATGAAGCGTCCGTTTGAATTTGATTTTTAAATTTGAATTATGAATCAAAATTCACGGTTGCATAATATGCTTCAACCTGTTTTTGTGCAGATTACAATCTCCCACCCAAGTATGGTACGGGTTTTCGTTAATTAAGCCATCTCCGTTCCTCCGTCCCGTGTTTTTGCCAACCAGGTTTATTTTCTCAGTTACGCATGCAATTGAATGAATGTTTTTCCAAACTAGAGATCAAGTTGTACTATAATGATTTCAACACACGCCCAGCTCATTTTGTGAATTGTCAAAACGCATCGAAGTTCACCTGGTGACAGATTAACCACCTTATTTCTAATGCCATTAAGGTGAGGCCCGATTTAAGGATAATGAAGTTTTCATCGTGATAGTTTGGCTTCACTCCAAAACCCCATCTGTAAAGTTCGCGCCGATGTTTCAATCCGTTTTGATGCGTGAGCTAAACCACGTGATTTTGTTTAAGCCTCAAAGAGTACTGTGTAAATTAATATGGTCGACCAAAATGGGGGAACCATTTCGCTCTTAACTTCCAAACCAACATAATGTTTGGCTCTAAGATTCCACAGGGTAAATAAGAACAATAGTAGCTTTCTTCTATACCAAATGTTACCACTTTCCGGTAAAATCTGGGGCTGTTCTGGAGACGAGGCTAATTGGCAATCGGGCCATGGACTTTAATAAAGCGTGATTTTCTAGACCAGCCTATGTAAAGGAAGTTCAAAGCTGATATAGGCAAAGAGTTTCGTATCTTCAAGTTCGGTATTTTTGTAGTTCTTGGTTACCTGCAATCACACCGGGCAATCACCTCACGATTCATTTAATAACCTTACTAGAACCACTTTCAAGTATAATCATCAATTATCTTGTTGAACTATGAGGTTTCATTGTAATCGTGCTGCGTGTCCAATTATGATCTTATTTGGGGGGGGTGCTAATGTTTTCTGTATTTTTTTAGGTTTGGAAATAAGAAAAAAAACTTTTTGAGCATTTAATATTTTAGACTATCACTTAACATCAAATGGCTACCAATACTCCAAATGAATTTACTAATTTCTTTTCTTCAATTATTACAGTAACTTTTAAAAGTTTCGATGCAAGTTGTCGTTGGGAAAGTTTGAGCAAAAATATAAATGTATCTTAAGTACAAACAAAGTACTGGGGTCACGGACCATAATAAAATAATAATAATATGAGACTATACAGCGCCTTTTCAATGTAGGCAAAGCGCTGACAGGGGACAAAAGGCAAAAATACTAAGAGCTAAGAAAAAGATGTGACTTAAGAAGACTTTTAAAGGCAGATAAACTAATCAAGACAACGGATGTTGGTAGGTAATCGCATTCCAAAGGCGAGGGCCCAGCAATGGACGGCCACGATCACCAGCGTTCTTTTTGGAATCGCTGAATACCAAATGAGATTGGCAGAATCTGAGCGAGTTGTATAAGTGGCTTATGAGTACGAGGCTGAAAATAGGAAAGACAGGTAAATCGGGAGATTTGAAATGCCACAGCTTTAAAAGTCTGAAGGAGTAATTTTGAAATGTAATCCTTTAATTGATAGGTAACCAATGGAGGGAATCCAGAGGCGGAGCGACATGAGTGCAACTGGGTTGCTTGAAAATGAGCGAGCTGATTTAATTTCTGAAGACTTTGAGACGGTTTAAATATTTTCTTTTCAATACCATACATGAGAGAGTTGCAATCATCTAATCTTGATAAAATGACAGTGCGGACAATGTTGTGGTGACATGTTTCTCAGTATCCAGCATATTTTACGGATACGATTTTAGATTTACGCTGCCAGTTTATAGAACGATACAAATTGGTGATATGGTCAGCCAGTATCATGGATTGATCAAAAAATAACACCTAGATTTTTGCGGATTGAAGTGGAGGAGTGGTGATTTCCTGTTCACCAAGATGCAATATTAAGATGTGTGTGCAGTTGTATGGTGAGGAGGAGTTAAGCGACACCAATTCAGTTTTGGCTCATTAGTTCAATCTATATTAAGCATGCCAAGACGAAGATCAATCACACTTGGGATAATTTAACATAAAACACAAATAGGCAAATCCCATGACAGTTTGGATCAAATATTGTGTTAGATCTGAACATCATCAGCATAGATGTGGTATTTATTGATAATCTGGCCAACTCTACGAGTATAATATTTAAAAGCCTGGGGTCCAACAACGGAGCCCTGGGGGACTCCATAGAAAAGGTCTTTATCATGCATAAAAATCCCCATTTTATGTTAACTTTTGGCAAGTTTCCTACCCTCAGTATGTGTTTTGAAAACCAATTCTGAGCATTATCCTTCAAAAACCAAAGGTCACCAGCAAGCCGTTTCCAAAGGATCCGTGATCCAGATCAAAGCGGCTGAGAGATCCTAACACAATAGAAAACAGCTTGCTGGTTATCATTTGCCCTCAGGATATCGTTTTGGACAAAGGTGAGTGCAGTCTCTGTGCTACGACTTGCCTGTAAGCTGACTGAAAGGATCAGATAATCATTAGTATTGATTATTTGATACCTGAGTTTGAGACCACTTCGCAGTCAGCTTACCAACAAAGGGTAAAGTAGATACCAGGCCGGTCATTGGACAACTGATTCTTGTCGAGAGAGGGTTCTGTCAAAATGGAGTAATGATTCTTTGCGAAGCCCAGTGGCAAAGTAACCTGATGAAAGAGATGCGTTTTACATTTTCGTAAGCAAGTGTAACAAGAATCTGGAGGTGTGCTTCACCAGCCATGTGGGCATTGGATCAAAGTGAGCAGCTCTTTGAAGGGCACTTCATAATAATCTCATCAGATCTTCAGCAGAGGATTAGTTGGAAATATCGGTTAAGCTGCAAAGGGATCATAATGGTACTGAAACCTTGGTAGGGTTAATATTGGTGGGATCATTGACTCCAATCATGCCTTATCTTGTTGACTTTGCCAACAAAATATTACATAAATCTATCTGCAAGATCAACAGATGAATCCACAATCTGGGAGATTGTTTATTTACTTAAGCAATTCATTTACCGTTCTATACATATCCTAGAGTTACAGTCATCAAACCTGCTGGCTAATATTTAGATTTTTCGAGTAATAGTATGCTCAGCTGCCCGTTTAGCATCAAAAATATTTTTGATAATCCGCATCTGCCTGGGTCTTTCGCCACCGTCTTTCATTTCGACCGGCCTCAACACGACGAACTCGATAAACAATTTCATTATACACTTAGGTTTGTACCTACACAGAGCGTGGCTTGACGTTAACAGGAACCTGAGCATCCAGAACAGTTTTGGCAATCTTTATATGATAACCATTCACATAGATCATCTACATTTGTGAGACCCTGCATGAGAACAGTTTTCCGATTTTCATGGCAGATCCGAAGCAAAAACTTCTGATTAATGTTTTTAATTACGTGAAGCTCTGAATGTTCTGGAAGCTGTTGCTGCTGGTCATATCAAGAAGACAAGTTATTATGAGATGGTCAAATAAAAAGTGGGATTGACATCCCATTCCCTAACTAAAACATCATCTTCCTTAACAAAAGTAGATCTAGGGTATGTCCCAGTCTATGAGTGGAACATTAACAAGTTGGCGATACCCCATGGATTTAAGAATTTGCACTAAACTGATCACTTCAGGCTTTGACGGCTGGTCACAATGCAAGTTAAAATCGCCAAAGTAGTAAAGTTCTTCCTGCAAGAGATGACACTACCAAGAAAATCTTCAAATTCATTCATGAAAGGTGTTGTATTCCACCAGAAGGATCAGGTCGGTAAACAACAGAACATGTAGAGTGCGGGAGGAGTTTGATATAAGAGCATTTTCAAACAAGTTAGTTTTCTTCCAAAATTTTATGCTTCAGCTTGAGATGAGTTTTATAGATGATTCCAATTCCGCCACCACGAGTTTTCCCCGGGGAAATTCCTAACTAGATCAGGTGTAGTAAACTCTCCTAGTGATCACTGCACTATTTGTTCTACAACCAAGTTTTCAAAGTCATAAAGACGATGTCCAGGTCACTGTCCAATACAATATCGCACAGAAGATCAGTCTTGTTATGTGACTTGGTATTTGAGAGCTTACCTTGAAAAGTGCGGTATTTTAATGAATTGATCTTACGGTATGATTACAAGAGATCCCAGTCTCTATTCCATTATGCAAATCGCACTAATTTAGAGTGGGTGTAAAAAAGAACACAATTCAAATTCAAATAGATATTTCGGCCTCACGCGCGTCGTCCTACCACGCTAATTTTTGTAGTACCATGGACCTAGTAGATAAGAGGACCCACACCACACTAGTTTCCAAAGACCCTATTCACGTTTGCCGGCCCTTTCTTGTAATTAAATCCACCATGATCCCAATTTACCGGCTTAAGTAATGCGACTGACAGACTGGCCATCACGCTTCGGAAAGTGGCGCGGGCATACTGGGAGGTTCAGCCCGCTTTATATTGCATGATGCAAATTGCATGATGCCAATTGCGAAAATTGGAAAGATCAGAAAATTTAATGGAAAACGATCCCCACATAGCCTGCCATTTCATCATTTTAAACTTTGCTTTGAACCCTTGTCTACCTGAGCAAATCTAATTTTGTAACACACACGCACCTCCTTGATTTTCTTTATCAACATCCATTCCTATAAATTGGTAACCTACATATAGCTTAGAGTTTTCGTCTTTTCCTCCGGTATCAAAATATGTAGAACCAATTATTGACGTCACTATATGACGTCATATGGTAATAAAGTATGAAAAATAATACTGCATATATAGGAAACAAATTATAGTTTTCTAAATTCCCCTGGCGTTAAAAATAAAAAAATAAAGATTGAACACTTACACAATTTCCTGCCATGTAGAGACATTAGACCGCATTATGGACACGTTTATATGTTGGTACTCATTTGGGTATCAAGTGAAAGAGACCTGCTATCTATTGCAACCAAATAATGTCGGATATCCTTGTGTTGTACTAGGTGTGTTGGTATTTTCCTCTCAAAGGAAAGGGGTGATTGATCCCAACCTATTCATCACTTTGGAATCACACCCTTTACTTTCCTATACCAAACCCCGGTGTTTTTTTTGGGGGGGGGGCATGAAACTGAGCATAAAATGTCAATGGTGCAATTACATTCACTCATTTGACACCGGCACATGGGGTTTTAGTTGGGCGAAAAGAATAGGAGAGGGGGCAATGAACGGAACATAACAGAACCTGTAAAGTTACCTCTAGTCATTTTGCACTGTTTGTATTGAATGTTAAGGACTATCTCGTCTCCTTTTCTAAAAGAACATATCCAAACTGAAGATTATCCCAGAGGGTTTCCCTTCTCTCTAAAATGTTCTTCAAATTCATGACAATATTTGTTTTAAAAGAATTTGTTAAGTTGCGTGGAAAGATGAGCAAATATAGGTCAGAATATCAACAGGGATGTACGCTGAAACCTTAACAATGATTCATTCATGACGTGCTAAGTGGTGATTAGTTCGAATTGACACATGTACACAAGTTTCCTAATATAGCAATGCTGAACGGTATAGTTTTCAAGTGTCTTATACCTACATGTATGAGTTTTTTCTATAACCGTGAATAATGGCCACTTAAGAGGTTTAAAATATGAACGATGAATGTTTCGCGATTACTTTATTAAACTTTGAACGTTTGTGCTTTAAATGTTTTAATGAATTCATTGTTACCGTTTAGAGCGTGTTAAAACTCTAAGACAAAATGAAATTCTAATTCAAAAATTAATCATCTCAGGATTTATTTAATAGTGAGACAAGCAACGATTACAGGCTCATTAAATATAATACTAGGATCTGGTCAATTTAACTCGGTCCCTTTAAAACAGCTCGAACATTATTTGCTACTCCCATAAAAACCTTTTGTTTCTACTTTTAAACCATTTGAATTTAGGGGTCTACATTCAATCAAAGGTAGCTGTGATGCCAGCTGAATGATGAACTGCATTATTGTAAATGGGCTTATCAAAACAGTAAGCAACACAATTATTGGGTATTTCATTAATCTTTCTCTAGAAGATTAGCCCTCGCACACAAGCGGCTTGAAAAAACATTTGCTCTTGTCCAGACTCAACCGGCGAAAGCGCCCGCATCATCCAACTCACCGGGCGCTCCAACCAACTGAGCCCCCCGAGGGCGACAACATTCATCTATAGTATAGTCCGAGAGTTGTCCATCGCTTTCCTAACGGATAGCATCAGAACGGGAGATTTACATATACCACTTACATTTGTTTTGGAATTTTAACTACTTAGTTCTCCGGGGGTCCCGTTTCCCGAACGGAGTCGTATCTGAGGTGCATACATGTCATGCTGAGGGACCATTTGTCCCAAAGACTGTGTAACTGGTAGAAATGTCTGTTTATGAAGGACATACGTATGAGTTCGTATACTAGACCGTAGGGTTACGCACGAGTTTGGGGAACGGGCCCAGGTAGACCAATGGCTGAGTTTTTAGTATTCTTTCCCTGGAGATAGCCGCGCACACAAGCGCTGAAAAAAAAAACCATGTGCACTTGACCGGACTCGACCGGAGACCCACGCATCCCCTAGCACGGGGCGCTCCAACCAACTGAGCACAAGACTGGGCCGGCAGAGGAAAGGGACAACCATGCATCTATAGGTGTTAGGTTTCGAAAGGTGTCCACAATGTTCTAGCGATAGACCAGAACGGTATGATTACATATACATTTATATTTGGTTTTTGGAATGTCACTACTTAAGTTTCCATGTATCTCCCTGGCAATCAGTGGCGAAAGTATAAAATACGAAAAAGTCTGAATCTAAATTTTCAACAAATCCCTGATCTGAAAATACAGGCTGGTGGCTGGTAACTAAGTAGTCTCACGTAATATTCGTCCCGTTTTTTTAAAACGATGCCCAGTTCGCTCATTCATAACGCTCTAATGCCCACATTTAATCTTTTTTGTTTAAAGGCTGCAAAGCAAGCGAGAACCATTTCTTGACCTTTTCTATTTATCCGTTAGAATTGACCCCAACTAGAGTTAAACGCAGCTCTCGGTAATCTAACTTGTTGTGCGGAACCATGATTACGTGTTATATTGCTAGTAAGAGGTCGTCCCGGTGGCACGGAAAAACGATTTGTAGGTGAAACAGGTTTCCTTTGGAATGTCTTTCGAGCAGCAGCCCTGTTTGGTTCCAAGGCATCCTGGGCCGGTTAAAAATTAGCCAAAACTCAATTTTGTGGAGACACTGGCAGCCCCAATCTCTTTCTCAGTCTCTAAAATTATTGGGCGTCGCCACTTTACAAATTAAAATAGTATACTTCCTTGGATAGTGCTATCATAGCCTGGTCAGAATAAAAAGGGTTTGCTAACGAATAACCACCGTAACTTGATGTCGTGATGTGAATTATAATATTAGATCATGGTTATCCACTTCGGTGGAACTTTGATTTGAACTTCGATTATTTATGTAATATAATTTCTTATTATTTTATTCTCTATGAAGATATTGTAAAACTTGATTATGTTTATGTTATTCCGGCGGTCAGCTAGTCAGTGTGATATCCACAAATAGTTTTTGTGATACCTGTCTGGGCAGTTGTGGCTGTTCTAAGTTTGTCCGTGCGTGAAGTGAAAGCCGATACAATTTTATTGCAGCTATTGATTGAAGAGAGAGCTTGTTCAATATATTTCCATATCCTATCCTTCATTGTGTCTCAAGAAACCTACACTCATTCACGTCACAAAATTTAATATAAATAGCAAAAAAACAACCACTCCATAAACATTTCTGACAAGTTTTCACTCCATTTTTGAGGAGGAATGAGAGGAGAGGAAAATTCAGCGCGAATAACACGAACCGGAGAATAGTCCGATTCGCCAAGCAAGTAACAGAATAATTTTTTTTTTCTTTTTTTGGTTTTATGGATGTGCATTGGCTGATGACCCAGTCAACAAAGACGCATCTGAGTAGCCTTTTAACAAAACGCATGTTGAATCTGCATTTTTGTAAGGATCGAAATAGCAACAAATGATGTATCAATTTCGCACGTGCAGAACATAATATTTTATATGATTGTGTTAGTCTCAAATAAAAGGTTAATTATCACTTGGAATGTTGAAATTCCAATTGATGTATGGCCCATTGTTCACACACCAGGGCTCCTTTTCACATCACCGGGCACACACACGAAATAAAGGGGATAGTTTATCAGAAATATTTTCACACGCCATGGTGTTATCGATTAGAGGAGAGGCAAGTTAATTTAACACACTAATTGAAGGCTTGCCTGAGTATTAAATTTAAATGTCAGATATACACCATTGAAAGCTCTCGTTTGGTACCCACATACCAATTCATTCTTACCTGATCCCTTTAAATTCACCTTGAACAATATAAATAATACACAAATGGCATGGTATTTTAACGTACCTTCCAACCTTCCAGAAGGTAAAAAGCTTTCACAAAAAACACCTCTTGTGGAAATATGTTTTCTTGTCGAATATCCGTGGAGACTTGCCGCATTCAGTAAGTGAGCGTTGAAATGAACCTTGAGCATTCAATATATTACTCCTATAAGGTGTAGCAGAACTAATCCTCTTTGGAATTAACTTTTTTTTCTCATACCTCTTACAAAAGAGGAGTGAAAAACAATAGCATCATGCCGAGTAGTGGTAGATGAAATTGGAACGAAAAACTGAATGAATAATTTTATAAACATGGTGGAAAAGAACTAATAATTTGAAAAGATATAATATACAAATATATTTAAGCAGTAAAATGACTTGATGAAAAAATCGTCAAATGCATTAAGACTGTAACAAGACAGTTTAAAACTGTTTCTTCTCTTCTGCTACTGTTATACGAATTTTCAGGTTAATTATTAAATGTACAAAAATAGGAATACCGATGAGGGGGGGTAATTTTGTCAAAGCGCGTAAGTAAAAATAGAACAAGTTCAAATATGACGACAGATATTCGAAGCGATAAACCTTTACCGAAAGCGGATACATCAGTTTATTAAGAAAATCGGACAAGACAACCTGCAAAAGTGAGCATGGACAAGACTGGTGACACAAACCGATATATCGCTGGCCCTCAGATATGTGATCAGAACACGGCATGACATATTGAAAAATGTCTGACAGAACCAGTGCCCCATACATAGTTCTCGATGGTTGAAATAATTTCTTTATTCAGTGCAATGGCCTATAAATAAAACCAAGTGCGCACGGAGGTTCCACAATGAGTATTAGCTGCATTAAGTTTAAATTTGAGTATCCTTATCATTGCAGTGCGAATGGATGGCCTTTTGAAGTTTCGTCAGCCCCAGAAGTAGATAATTCAAGTTTTGTGTGGAAAACATTGATGACTTAAAGTGCTGTCGGTTATTGGCAATCTGGGATACATTTTCTCAAAAGCTTCTTGAATGGATTCCACTCTTTGTTTTGGGGAGTTCCCTAGCACACGGAATTATTTGCAAACGCTAGAAGCCAGTGTTTCTTCACTCCTCCTGCGGATGCTGCCAGCCCTTTACGATCATTCATCAGCTTCAAATGTACTGATGTTCTGACAGACATACAATGGTCAGGCTTGTCATGACTTGATCGGAGATAAACCGCAGGGTTCTCATGTTTCTCTGATTTTTCTCCTGACCACTCCTCACTAATGTCGCAACTAGACAATAAATTGAAAGGCGGAAGCGAAATCCCCAAAGCGGGGAAAGTTCTGCCCACGTATTGCCCAGGAAATGGCATGAAATGTGTAAAAAGTACGTTTACGTGATAGAGTCACTTGTATACAAGATTGTTCGTTGTTTTCACTATAAGTTCACCAACTTAAGGCTGACTCGAGATTTCCCGAGCAGAGCGCCTCCAATTTTCCTGATTGTTTTTTGCTATTAATCATAATGCTGGGTTATTATCACAGTTCTGAAAATGCTAAGTCTCAAATGGATGTCCTACATGTAAAACTCAAATTTGTAATCAAATTCCAGATTCGGATTTTTGTTATAACAAAGTATCACTATGGTACTGTTTTATAGATTCTAAAATGTTTAGTGCATCAAAACGAAAAAAATCGATACATCTGAAACTTTGCAACTGAGGGCATTTTAGGTAACGATCTTGACTATTTGAAATTATACACACCAAAAAATCTCTGAGTCGCCTTCAAGATGTCTTTGAAAAATTAATGCTTCGACTTAATTGTAGACACCATGTTTGGGCCCACAGCCATAAAAAAAAAAAAAGAGAAAAAAAAAAAAAAACATCCCCTTAAATTAGCTAAATTAGAGATTTTTCCAAAAACAAATTGTTACAAAAAGATAATCATCTTAACCTGGGACAGCTAGCAGACATTTGTAACACATCTCAAGTACAAAAGGATTGAGCATTATGTTGTAACGCCTGACAGGGGGACCCCGGAAATGTGATTCTTAAGTGCGGCACATTGTGTCGTAGGGGAGGGGGCCAAGACAAAGATTGTACAGTTGGCAATTTTTTTTAAAAAATATCCAATCAGGTTGAAAAGGCTACCACGTTTGTGTAGTTTGGCTAAAATAGCAAAAATCAATAAAAAGGGCAATTTAAGTTGTACAGGGGTCAATTTTATAGTTGCTCGCGATTTTGATAAAAATGGTGCCAAATTGTTGGTGGAGCAATATGATTAAAATCAGGAATAGTTTTGAACTGTCTTCACTGCTTAGTTCGATGTATGTGGTACAGATGTCAACGTCCAATGTTCCATTTTTCAATGGGCTTGACCTTGTTTCTCCTCTAGCAAGTTAGCAAATAGCGTGGTGTACTTTTCCAGCACGCTTGGATCAATTTAAAAAAAATGACGTCTGTACAATCTTTGTTTTCTAGGCCACCCTCCTTAATACCACATTTGCAGTACTTAAGAATCAAGTTTCAGTGGTTCCGATCACCTGTCTACATATTGTAATCACTCAAACCTTTTGTACTCGAGGATGTGTTCAAATGTCTGCTAGGTTATCAGTTATTTAGAATAAAGTATTGAAAACACTTTGATCAGATGATTCATCTATGCCATTGGAATTTACAGATCGGAGTTTTACGGAGGAATAATGCCAGAAACGGATGCCATTTGCTTCCAACAAGTCTTTAACAAGAGCAGACTTATGGCTAATGCATTGTCATGATCAAGCTGGAGTATGGTTTTTCTTGTGTTATTTCTGGATTTTTGCGACATTTTGAGTTTTTGTCTTTTTAGGGTAAAATGAGGCCAAGACACATATTTGGTGCCCATTTTTTTCGACCAACCGTTTGGGGCAGCCATCTTGGATTTCAAAAATGGCCGCTAGTTTAAACATATTTTCCCCCTCGTATCTCCCGTTTGTGGTGACATAAAAGGTAAAATTGGTCTCATACCCATGTTTTGTGATATTAGGGTTTCTAATCAAAAAAATTAAGTTGCAGCTCATTTTGTTTTGCGGCCATCTTGAATCATAATGGCGCCATGTTGAATATACTTGGCCTGTATCTTGACTACTGATTAACATATAAGCGCTAGAAACAGTGGCATCCTCTGTTTGTAATATTAAGGTTTCTATAGAAACCATAATTTAAGTTGCAACTAATTTTCCTTTGCAGTCCATCTCTAATTCAATATGGCCGACGTGCTTAATAAACTTTGGACCTGATCTTGACTTTTAAATTAAACAATAGCACTAAAACAGTAGCAGATCCATGGTTGTTATACTGTAGGTTTCTGTTAAACTTAATTGAAGTTGCAACTGATTTCTTTTGGCGGCATCTTGAATTCAATATGGCCGACCATGTGTAACTTCACTTTGTGTGTATCTAATTGACATTGTGAATACTCTGGCTAAAAAATGGTGGTAATACTTATATTGACATACCGGGGAATTCCACAATTTCCCTACACTAAGTTTATACTATAGTTTCGTTTGACTCGGTTCGATAATGATTATTCTAGGTTACGGCGTTTGTAAACACGGATCGCTAAATCGCCTACTCGCTCAATTAATCGCGTGTTGATTATTTATCACAGATTTTGGTTGAATGCTTGTAAGAACAACAATTAACTAAAATTCAAATATCGTTTGAAATTCAAATTTTTTGGTGTGTTTGTCCCAAAAATTCTGGTTGAGTTTTGTGAACTTACGCAGAGCAAAAATGTCTGACCTATTTGACGCAGAACAACGAATTCTCCTACCTTTCACTTGCTGTGGCAGACATCGCAAATCATAGTCGCGGTCCCAGCCTGCACGGAGTCATCTCATTCATAAGCTTGATAAGTCTCTATCTACAGAAAAGTTTATAAATGGGGAGATGAATGGGCGGTGTGAGCCTATTACCGCGGGTAAATTGGCGGTCAATTTGAGGTAGATGAGGGGTCGAGCCAGCTTGTTAAGTATTCATACCGTCCTCATGTCAAATCCGGTTGAAAAGGAAAGACAAAATATACACATGCATCAAAGCATATTTGGCATTTTTTTTTCGCCACCACCAGGATGTCGTAGTTCGAAATTAACCAACTACCTTCACTCATATAGGCTACCGGGCTTTATTCTGGCTTTAGTCCGTTAACAACTTATTCCGTCCTTGAGTTAGGGGTCCAATGACGTTCACGGGTGGCTACCAATGTTTTTGCAACGGAGGGTAATTGGTGAAGACCGGCTGAGTGATCAGACTCTTATAAACTATTAATGATTCTCGGTCCTGCTTATCTTATTATCTTTTTGTTGATTTAGGAGAATTACTAAATCACGTTTTATCAATAAGAAAATCCACATATCTGCCTGTGTAAATCTTGCAGTTTCATATTCAGCACCACGCAGTGATCCTGCGTTATCGGAGGATTATTTTCACTTACCTAGGGAGTCCTTTTTTCGCGCCAGTGAAGCAATCCATAAATGGAGGGTAGGAAGAATTAAGCGAAGCATGCCGTAGCAGGGGGGTTGTGGGGTGCGACGCACCCCCCCACCCAATGACAAAGGTCCGCTTTTATGATGTTGAAGGTCCGCTTTGTCCATTTTGAAGTCACTTTTGATGTTAAAGTTTCCGTTCCTAAATTTGTTTGTAAGGGTTGTGCGTATTGTTCATATGATGAATAAGCAGAGGTAATCGATGTGCATTACGCACTGCACTCTGTTGTTATTTTACTGTTTTTTTGACGTCTGGGAGATGTCATGCTCCTTCACCGTGACAAATTTGGTCAACCGGCGAGCGCAGCGATCCGAAAAAAATTGGTTTGTGGTTACTCAAAAGTCCACTTCTGGCAAATCCGCACCCCCCCCCCCCCCATAAATTTCTGGCTCCGGGCCTGAAGCGAAGTAAGCGATTTAGGCTATTCCGTGTTTTACAAACTCCGCTATGTTAGCTGAGTTTTTGGATCCTACAGCTAGACCACAGTAATGAGTGTGAAGTTGCCGTTACTATAATGCATTTTGGATTGCTGAGTGAGAGAACCGAGTGGTCCTAGTTTAAGATTCCACCGGGTCCCACAAACCGTCGACAATTTGAGTCATTTAGGTGATCAGGTCACATAATGGGATTAAATTTCCACGTACAGACATAAATAAAGTCTGAAATTCACAATATATCTTCCTGAAGTATAAAGGAGTACAAAAGTCAATGGGGATGTGTCTGTACATTACGTTGAGTCAAAGAGGTCAAAGGATAAACAATCTTTTGTACAGGGATCAATTTTCAAAATCCCTTACGTAACTGAAAGTAGTCGCATATTATTTGTCTCGATTCAAGGATTCTGAAAAGGTATAGTGTTTGCTAGGTCGAAGATGTCGTCTTGCGAATAAAAATGGCCGAACTTAACAACCCTATTGTCTATGTGACCCTTTAACCGATTTTACATCAAGCATTAAATATGTGTCTGATGCAGATATGGGCACAACTATACGTTTGAAATCACCTTTTCAAAATAAAGAGGCTATCATTAATTTACTTGAAGCATTTTAAGTAATTGACCCTGCGTCATCTCCGATCAATTCACATAGTGTCCTGACCATTGATGTCTGTCAGAACATAAGTACATTTGAAGCTGATGAAGTTACTTAAATGGATGCACGCATTCGCAAGAACATTGGCTTCAGCTTTCAAATAATTTACTCGTGGCTAGGAACTCCCACAAACAACGAGTTGAATCATTCAAGAAGCTGTGAGAAAATGTATCCAGGATTGCCATAATACCGAGAGACACTTTAAGCCATCAATTGTTTTTCCACAAAAAATTATCTATATCTGGGGCTGACGAACCTTCAACGCCATAGTTTACCTGCAAGAATACTCATTAAACTTCATGCTAACTTTCTGAGACCTCCTGCGGTGATACCTTGCCTAAATTAAAATACTACTCATGAGAATTGTGCATTTTTTTCAAATGTCTGCGTTTTCTGATCATACGTGGCCGCGATTAACGGTTGGCCTGCACACCCACTTTTGAGGTTTTCTTCCGATCTAATCATTAAATCTAATCCGCTTGGTACAGTGTCAAGACACTTGTTAGCTATTTACTAGCGTTTAAAATTACTCAGGTATCTCAGTTGTTTGAAATGATACAAATAAATTGTAAATATATTGAAGTGATGTTAATGAACGTGAAATTGCAATATTCCCAATTCTGTTTGATGTAAATATCGAACACAAAGTGCAATTGTTTTGGAAGGTGTTGATGGGATGAAAGTAAAGGATAATATTGGCCTGGAGGGCCTTGATGGTGATGAAATGAAAACACCTGTATGTAATGGGATAGATGGTGACCTAAAATAAAGTGATGGTACAAGTTTTTGAATGGATTCCAGGGCGATAAGAGGCCAAATGAAAAGCCATTAACTTTTTGGAATGAAGGGTTATGAGTCAATGCAAATTGTAAAGGATTTGGATTCTATCGATAGGAATATAATATAAAGGAATTATAAATTGTAATGGTTCAATTGGTATTGATGATACTATAAAGTATTCACAAATTTTGCTAAGACTGTTTAGCATGATGGAATGGTTTTAAATATATGTTTGATGATGTCAATGAAATGGCATGTAATGATTGGAAATATATTGAATGTGAGACAAATCTAAAAGACAATGTTGATGTTTTGATTGATATTGGGGTGAATTAACTAAATAATGAACCGCATATATGTTGTCATAAATGATATTGTTCACTTTTTAAATGGCACTTGAGGAAGCTTAAAGAAAATTGTACGGCTTTGATTGGTATTAATGATGGAGGCTATGGAAATGAAATATGTTGAATGCCATTGTTTGATGTCATAAATGAAAATCATAACACCAATTTTCCGATGATGATGATGGTGAGTTTTAGATTAACATGCCTGTGGCCTTGACGGGTATGGATAGTGATGTTAAAGATAATGTTCTGACAAGGGTTTAAAGCTTTTGGATGTTATTCTTGATAAGAGTTTTAAAGATTCTTTAAAAAGTTATTTGACTGGTACCAAAATATATGCGGACACACTATAGTGCCACTTGATTACAATATCTCAAAAAATCCGTTTTGGTGTTACCTTCGATCCTAATATCAAAAATGTTTGCACTAGTCAGCAAATAGATGGAAATAACGATACAAATAATTGGTAATGGATGAAACCAGTTACGATCTAAGAAACGAAATGGGAACTACAATAAGTGAAATATACTCAAAAAATAATCCACTGGTGATAATGACAATGGTGATGAAAACAATGCGATGTCAATGCTGAAAACTAATGGTCCCAATTACATGCCCTAATTCATTAAATTCCATGTTGGGAATATTATGTCTGATATCAAAATTGTCGATAATCATTTATGGGTTTTTAAGACTATGGACTTTATATGCTTTGTTGAAACCTGGATTAGCAGCAGCGGATAACTTGTTAATTTTAGAGGGCTATACTCACGTCAGTGTGATAAGAAAAAGGAGATGTCGAGTAGGTCGTCCGTCAGGGGGCATTTCATTCTTTTATAAAAATTTGCCCAATATTAGGTACCAAGCTTGAGAGCATGTCTGAAAATCTGATGTGGATCAAGATTGATTTAAACCCTAGTAAGATTATCAATTATCATTCTGGGTATTGTTTACCCAGATCCCCCCCTCCTGATTCCCCACTCACAATGAGGATATTTTTGAAAAAATACTCTGGAGGATGATATAGCCAGCACAAATTGATTTTCCCTGATGGTATTTATCATCGCTGGTGATTTTAAATGGTAGACGGCTGCGATAATGACTTTATAACCAGGGCCGTACCGGGGGGGCCGCTTTAAATAATTCTTTGAAAGGTCGCGCTTTGGGCAAGTGGAAGGTCCCCGTCGTCGGTCGTGTTCAATTTGGTGCGTGTTATTGTCAGGGTTGTGGCTACCCGACTATTATTAGTTCAATACAGTTGTTTGTACCATTATTACTAGTGTTTTCTGAACGCCGTTCACGTTTCATTTCTCCGATCCCCGCCACCCCACCACCCCCCCCCCCACCCCCCGATGTCAGATTTTTGATTCGACGGTAAAAAAATTTGGGTCACCCCACGGCGGCGGAGGCGACCGAAAAAAAATTGTTTCTCGACAAAAAAAGGTCCAGTTTTTCAAAATCCCGCACCCCCCCAAATCACTTCCTGCTCCGGGCCTGCTTATAACCATCCGATATCATGCCCTGATGGTGGGATAACGAAATTTACGATCGAGATGATATTCTACCAAATAGAATAAACCAGATACCACTGAGGATTCATTGGTCATGATTTTTAAAATTTTTGTTGTAGTACGGCTAAAAATTGTTAACGGCGGTATCGATTTTATCCGCCGAGTTTTAACAAACACTTTTATTAGGCATCAAGAAGGCAAAATCGGGTTGATTTATATTTTATGGCAAAATCCCCACATTTAAAATATTTGTGATTGTGAATTCACCCACAAGGATTGAAGCGGACCATCTCTCTCCGATTAACATATTGTTTTTATATTTGCGGAACCATCAATCAAGCCTCGCAGGATCAACAGAGGTTAAATACCGTGAATCCGCATCCCGTCTGTTCTGCCTAGTTATGTGTTGAAATCCAAAACCAGAAGTTATTCTTTTTGAAAAAGATGGGACCGCATCACAATCAGTTCACTCAGGATGAATTCCAGAACGCGCTGAGTTTGGCTCGATAGATAATGGCATATCCGCCTTTTCGGAAATATTTTTCTTATGTTGGAGGCATGAGCCGTCGTCCCGTTTGTCATCCAAATCAATAAACCAAAATTTAAATATCTGGTTTGACGATGACTGACTGGCCTCAGAATGAAAAATTTGTTCAAAGAAAAACTAAGAAATTACAGAGCGAGCCGTTCGAAAACCGCTTTTAGGGCGTACAAAAATGCCAAGCGCACTTACAATTCTTTGCTCAAATCAAGAACCCGACCACAAAACCGTCGGCTGAATGAATTAATGTATTTGTCCTGTATATTCATATAGCAGGGGTTTTGGGTCCAAACTTAAGCGAAACGATCGTCGCCACTGTCAATGAAATCTCATCGATGAATGGTGAAGGGAACTATTTCAAAAAATTATTAATGTCGAAATAATGGAAAATGAGACGTAGCTAGCAGTCCAATAACATGCACTTGGAAACTAGCATAGTAAACCCTAATATATGGGGCGATTTCTTTGATAGCCCAGTGACAGCTGATGAAGGTAAAACAGCTATAGATTCTCTTAAGAACGCAAAGCTTCTGGGATTGACGGATTCCCCCTCCAGAATTTCGTTAAATTGCTAGCCCAATGAAATAATGATCGAGGTTCTTTCTTGTCAACCTTTTTTAATCTGATCTTAGCATGTGAATCGTTTCCCTTATCATGGGCGTCGGTGTTCTAGAGTTCCCCTATTTAAAAAGGGTGATCAAACCGACCAAGCAGACTATCGTGGTATCTTTACTCCAAACAATGAGCAAATAATTTCAAAAGTGTTATTAAATGGACTTGACTTTTGGGCAGAGGCTACAAACTTCTTTAATCAAGAACAAGCGGAGCGGGCTCCGCACGGTTTCAGAACACCGACAACGTTTTTTATTGATTGATATATACGTAAATAAATATTTCTCCGCGGAAAAGAGGACGGTTTACATTCCTTTGTTGATTTTCGTAAGGCTTTTGATATGGTCAACCAATGATTTTCTTTATGGAAAGCATGCTCTGTGCCTCGTTCAGGTATTACGCGGTAACATCTATAATGTTATAAAGTCTTGTATTGCAGATTAACGCTAGTGTAAGAACTCATTCAGGTACAACGGATCAGTTCCCCTGTAATCACAGGGCTCCAACAAGGTTCATTGATTCAACCCTCTTTTCAATTTTTTTATAAACGACTAAGTGAAAGGCAAATAGGGATGACTTCAAACAATCCAAGTGAATGATTGTATATCATCATCTTTATCTTCGTCGCAGACGACCTTGCTTTAATTAGCGATACGATATTTGGTCTTCAGAAACAACTAAACCTACTTGCCGATATATCTCGCCGCACTGTGCTTTACTGTAACACTGAAAAAACTAAAGAAAATTTATGTTTTTTAAGAGGGGGGCGGTCGCCTCAAAAGAATGAAATTTTTTTAAAGGATCACATTGAAGTCGTAAGATCGTTTAGATATTTGGGATGTACGCCATTTTCCTCAAATGGGTTTGGGTTAAAGCCCACCGGGGAAAAAAACATGGCGTTTCACAATCTCAATGCGTTTGTTTTGGTCTAAAAAAAGCTTTGAAAAAGTTCGGCACTCTACCTATTAATGTCTTGTTTAAGATCTTTGATACAAAGATCGTCCCGATCCTATTATTCGGCTTTGAACTTTGGGGTGTTCTGATATCCAGATTATTGAAAGGTGCAATTTGAAGTTTTGTAACGATACGTAACTTGGAATTCCAAATCTTCCCCAACTCGGCAGTAATAGGCGAAGTGGGTTCAGACATAAACTACTGGGAATAGAATCATGTATTGTATTAAATATTGGCTTAATATTTTATCTCTTGACAAGACTCATCGATATCTCCGCCAATGCTACAACTTTCAATATATTGAGGCCAAAAAGGTAAAACCTGCTGGGCTCTTCCAAAAAAAATCTTCTTTTTCATCTTTTCTCGGTACTGGTTCGTAAATTTTGGTTATCACAAAATGTGCATAACGTTAAAGTATGTTTATTGAAGATTTTTTGGCCACGATTAGAGACATTGATCGTCAACATGGGCACAATCTGGTCACTCTCATAGTTCACATCACTCAACCTTTACTGCCAATAATATTAAGATCCTCGCGCTGAAGATTATTTTGACATCATACAACCTCGTACTCAAAGAATCTTTTTAACCAAATTAAGAATGGGTATCTTGGACCTAGAAAACGAGCGTGGGAGGTGGTATAATATTCCCATATCAAATCGTATTTGTAAAGCCTCTGTAAACACTGGTGACATTGAGATGTAACCATTTTCCTACTGAATGCCCTTGTTTAGTAGTAATGACGCACTCGTTTTTCCTGTACGAACATGTGCAAAGAAACTTAAATATTTTGTATCTTTGTTAAATCAAGTTATGTAAATCCGTCAAGTCGTATCTAAATTTGGTCTGGCATGCTTACAAGAAAAGAACTCGCCTTTTTGACTCCTAGAGACAGATTGTATTATTATAACATTGTAGGTAAGGCCGGTGGCCTCGATATACTGAAAATAAATTCTCTCCATTTGGAGAGCTGCACTGAACGGAACTTGTTATGGCTGAGTTTTTGGATCCTACCAGCTAAGACCCCCTTATGAGTGGAAGTTTCGCGTAATATACTGCATTTGTTATTGTCTGCTGATGCTAGACGCGAGTGTCTAGTTTAATGATCCCAGCCGGGTGCCATCAACCTTCGACCCAATTTGAGTCATTGTAGGTGACGGTCACAATAAGGCGGATTAAATTTCCCCATTACAAAATAAATAAAGTTAGAAATATTACAATATATCTTCCTGAAGTCTAAAGAGGCGTACAAAAGCAATGGGGATTTGTCTGTACATTACGTTGAGGTCAAAATAGGAAATAGGTCAAAAGACAAAAATCTTTTACAGGGATCAAATTTTCAAAATGCCCTGACTTAACTGAAAGTAGTCGCATATTATTTGTCTCGATTCAATGATTCTGAAAAGGTACAGTTTGCTAGGTCCTAAGATGTACGTCTGAGAATAGAACTGGCCGAACGTAAAAAACAACCCTATTGTCTATGTTACCTGTAAAAAAAAACCGTATTACTCATAGGCATTACATCTGTAGTCTGTGGATATGGCAACTCACCGTTTTGAAACACTTTTTCAAAATAAATGAGGCTATCATTAATTTAAATTTGAAGCATTTTTAAGTAATTGAACCCTGCGGCCTCTCCGATCAATTCATGATAGTGTCTGACCATTGTATGTCTGTTCAGAACTAAGTACATTTGAAGCTGTGACAGTTACTTACAAGGGATGGTCATAGCATTCGCATAGAACATGGCGTCAGCTTGCAACTAATTTACCTCGTGGCTAGGGACTCCCCACAAACAAAGATGATCAATTCAAGAAGCTGTGATAAAATGTATCCAGGATTGGCCATAATAACCGAGAACTTTAAGCATCAATTGGTTTTCGGCACACAAAAATTATCTACTATCTGGGGGCTGAGACTGAAACTCTTCCAAAAACGGCCATAGTTTACCTTTCAAAGATATACTCAATTAAACTTAATGCTAACTTCTGAGAACCTCCTGCGGTGATAACCTTGCCTAAATAAAAATACACTCTGGAATATGTGCATTTTGTTCATAGTCATTGCGTTCTCTGATCAATACGTGGGCAGGATTATAACGGTTGCCCACCCACTTTGAGGTTTTCTCTTTCTTCCGATCTAATCATTGATTAATCCGCTTTCTCAGATCTGCTTTCAAATATGTGTCAAGACACTTGTTCTATGTTACTAGCGTTTTTAAAATTATCGGTTATTCTTTTGTACATTTAACACGTAAACCTGAAAGCAGTAAGTACAAGAAAGAGAAACAGTTAAGTATTAATGCTTTTGAACTTTTTTATAAAAACTACTTGTAATTAAGTTTACTGCTAAATATCATATTTGTATCTTAATTGTCTTCTTCAATTCAAATTAATTATCTTTTCCGCATGTTTATAGAGTACAAATTATCATTCATCTTTTTCGTTCATTTCATCTACACTCTCTCGGCAATGATGCTATTTTCTTCACTCCTCCTTTTGTAAGAGGTATGAGATAAAAAAAAAGTCAATTCAAAGAGTATTAGTTCTGATAACAACCCCTTGTATGAGTAATAATTGAATTGCGCAACAAGGTCATTTCATTCAACGCTCACTTACTGAATGAGGCAGTCTCCACGGATTCGACAAGAAAACATCTTTCCCACAAGAGGTTTTGTGTGAAAGCTTTAACCTTTCTGAAGGTACTTCAACATACCTTCCCTTTTGGATTATTTATATTGTTCAAGGTGAATTTAAAGGAATCAGTAAGGAATGATTTGGGTGTGGTGCATACGACAGCTTAATTGTGTCTAATTCTCCATTAAATTTAATAATCCGGCAAAGCCTTCAATTTGTGCGTAAAATTGGAGATCTGTCTCTCTCTTAATCTATACCCTATGGCCTGAAAATATTTCTGATATTACTCTCCAGTGTATTTTCGTGTGTGCCAGTTTTTGTGAAAAGTATGCATGGTGTGTGAAATCTGGGCCCTGCCCACTTTGAATTTACACCGCCAATTGAAAACTACGACTTTTATTTGAAGACTAACACAATCAAAATAAAACTATTATGTTCTGCAAATATTGATACCGTCATTTGTTGCCATTTCGGATGCTATACAAAATGAAAGTCCAAAATACGTTAAAATGCTACTCCAACCAGTGCAAGAATCTAAGTGACAGAGGCTCCAGTGATCAGTCTGTTTTGCCAGATCTGTTGATGATGATGATCCAATACCCCTCCTAAACAACGCCCTCGCGGCTTTGGAGGAATTGCAGTGTTCATACCAAAAACCGGGCTCAGAAACCCGCTTTGTACAAGATGGTGACCACCGAATATGTGCTGTACCAATGATCTTCCAGGATGTTACTTATGTATCATTAACTGCTACTTGCCATGTAGGGGATATAAAACATCTTTAGACATGCGGGCCGAGTCTCTTGCCCAACTCAATGAATTAATCATCAAGTCAGTCCATTTCCTACACATTATTGTTATGTGGTGACATGAATCTTCTGTTAGATGGTGATCACATAAAAGATGCTCATGATAGGATGCTTACAAATCTCTGTAGAGAGCGCCATTTTGGTACTCCAGACAACTCCAAACATGGCCCTACTTTTCATCATAGCGATGGACGGTCTTCGACAAATTGATTATTTTCTCATTCAAGATAAGGTAAAGATGTTATCAACAAAGTAGAGTTTGAGAAAAGGCTGACTGATGTCAATACCCCAGAACCATAGATCTTTGTGGCTATGTGAAAACGCTAGAAACTAGAAATCCGAGAGTTAAACAACATTCCTGCTCTACAAAAGAAGACAAGAATTAGGATTCTTTGGGGACCATGTGATGTGAAGAGATATCAAGAAAATGTACAGACCTATTTATGGAAACGTAGAGGACAGGGAACATACTCATATGACAGTGTACTCCCACAAGTCAATCAAAACTAAACGAAGCTGGCGTTGTCTTCAGCACCCACTAAGAAGGGATTTTCTGGCAAGAAAAACGCTTCGACCTTGGAACAATGAGATTGCCAAGAAACTTAAAGCAATAAAGTAGCATACGAGAGCTCAAAGAGATAAAGTCATCTTGCCCTTTTGATCTGGGAAAAATTGATGATCTCACCACACAAATGTAAAGTAGAAAAGAGAGAGCTGAGGGATGCAACAAAGACAAGAGCGTGCCAGGGGAGAGAATGAAAACTTATGATGAGATCATGGAAGTGAATAGCAGTTACAAAAAACTCTCTTTAAGTAATAAAGAGGCAGAGATCGCTACCTTACAAACGGATGCTATTCTCAAAGATGGAAACTTGCTTACAGAAGATGATGGACATCCGGAATGTATGGCAAGGAATTATTTTATATAAGATTGGGATCCTGATTCAAATCCAACATTTGATAATGACTTTTGGACAAGTTGAAGCTGATTATCGTCATACTAGCACAGCTTATAAATGCAAGGGCAATATGTCGCCAATTAGAACAGAGGAAATTCACCAAGCCATCAAGAAATTGAAATAATGGCAAGGCTCCAGATGGTCATGGAATTCAAGCAGAGCACATTAAGAAAGCAGAGCAAGCGTACTGCGACCACTCGCCCACCTCTTCAATTTAATTATTTCAAAGAGGAAAGGTTCAGCAGATTTAAGGAGGTGGAGTCGTGTGCCAATTCCAAAGAAAGACAAGAATTCATTACTTCAAGAGAACTACCGGGGATAACCCTAACAGAACCATAGGCAAGTCTTTGACACAATGTTCTCTGAACGTATTGAGACCAATCTAGATAAGAAATCTTGTCAGCTGCAGAGAGGCTTCACTGCCAAAAAACCTCCATCTTTTTTCGGCCGCCATGATAGTATCGGAATTGACAAATGAGCCAAGGTACCAAGAAAAGCTCTTTATTGCTACCTGGATGCTAGAAAAGCTTTTGATGTGGTATGCATCACATCCCTCTTCAGAAAGCTACATTTAAGGGAAATTCAAGGAGAAATTTGGTGTGAATCAAAGACTGGTATGATGGGGCTACAAGTCAAGTGCAATGGAAGGGAGGTCTCTCCAAACCCGTCGAGCTTTTCCAAGGAGTAAATCAAGGAAGAGTAACTTCTACAGGAAGCTCTATAAATGCTTCGTTGACCCCCTTCTTCACCGTTTAGAGGAAAAGAAGTATGGTGCTAGAATAGGACCCTATTGTAGGGGCAACCGACAGTGCGATGAATCCATCACTTGCATCAAATAATATGACGAACTCCAAGATATGCTAGATGAAGCATATATTTACTCCCAGAAATAAAGATATATCCTGCATCCACAGAAAGGTGTTAGTAATCACAAGTAAAATCTAAACAGCCTCTCACATTCTGGCGGGATCTTTCCCCTTGGTCTCTGAATGAGAGCAAGTACAGAAACTGAGACATGGTGAACATCTTGGGATAGAGAGAAAAATAACATACCACAAATAAGTCTGTGCATTCAAGAAAGAGTGGCTGATGGAGTAGGCGTTACTTTACTCTGGAGGAAGCGAGTGTTTACATGGTCTTAACGGCATTAGTCCCAAGATAGCATGGAAGCTTATCCATACATATGTGGAAAAACCAAGGTATCTATATGCGATGGGAGATAATGAGCATGGGACAGAAATCTGATATGAATGTCGTGTCAACTTTCCAGAAGAAAATTCTTAAACAATCCAGCATCTTCCAGAAAAAACTGCAAATGAAGCCGTAATCCTATTATTAGGAGCACTTCCCGTTAAAAGCACAGAATGAGCTCAATTCAATTGGCTCTATTTCTTACTGCAGAATAGGGTTAACTCATCCAAACTTGGGATACTGTCGAACCAAACCAACGAGATGTGATAGAGCCTCTGTCAAGACTAAGCTCCTTACTGGACATAAACCTCAAGGAAACCGTGCAAAATTTAATCATTTAATATTGACCAACCTGCCTGCTGTGTGGTGAGGAGCCTGACAACGAGGAGAGCAGCTTTCTTGGGTTGTGCTCCAGCACTTCACAAAAGAGAGACCCTTTTATAAAGCAATTGGACGCAGAATGCGAAAACCTGCAGCCTGGGTGTTTATTGCTGAGTCAACGGGTGTCACTACCCATTTATCCTTGAAACCCCACCACTTCAACTGCTAATCCAACATTGCATGTCATATGAAACAATCACAGAAAATTAGTGACAGGTTACCAACGTAACACGCTCTGCAATCATTGCTTCACTGCCAACTTAACTTACACTCACTACTGATTGTGACTTTTACAGATTAATTTCTGGGCTCCTAATACAAGGAGGGCTCTACGTCAACAACCAACCGATGGCGTCTTTGTTTGGATGGTTATGAATGTCAAGGACAATCTAGCAACCACAAGGGGGAAAATAATTCGGTTTGTTGGAGTGGCGACGGCGATCTGTCCGGTCATGTTATAAGGTCGAATTATCGCGCTCACTCTTCTTCAAAATGGAGGAAACTTGTCACGAAATGTGGATGGAGGGGTTGCTTTTTGGATACTTATGAATTTTGTGACGTAATGAGTGGTACTTTTTTGAGACCACAATTGAAGGATAGGAATGGAAAATATATTGAAACAGTCTCTCTCTCACTAAATAGCTGAATACAATTGTATCGGCTTCATTATTCACTCCAAAAATAATATTTCACTTCACGCACGGAACCAACTTGGAACAGCCATAACTGACCAAACAGGGATCACAAAAAACTATTGGTGTAGCACACGAATATGCTGAACCGCCCAGAATTAGAAGATAATAAGTTACAATTTCTTCATAGAGACATAAATAATTAAGAATATAATACATCGAAGTTCAAATCAAAGTTCCACCGAAGTGGATAACCATGATCTAATATTATAATTCACATCACGACATCACGTACTGTGGTTATCGTTAGCAAAACCTTTTCTTCTGACCAGGCTATGATAGCACTATCCCAGTAAGTATACAGTATTTGAATTTGAAGTGCCGACGCCCAAATAGAGGACTGAGAAGGAGATGGGCTTTCCCACAGTCTCCACAAAAATCTGAGTTTTGGATAATTTTTACCCAGGATGACCTTGAACCAAATCAGGGCTGCTGCTCGAAAGACATTCCCAAGAAATTTCACCTACCAATTCGTTGTCCGTGCCACTGGGAACCTTATAGCAATAAACACGTAATTCAATGGTTCCGCCACAAACAAACGTTCATCTTTAGATTATTCGGAGCTGCGGCTTTAGTCTAGTGGGGTCAATTTCTAACGGAAATATATGAAAGGTCAAGAAATGGTTCTCGATTGCTTGCGCACTTTTTAAACATAAAGTATTTTGAAAATGTCTCCCTCATTTGAGATCTCTTGAAACCAGTCAGAAAAACAGTATTAACTGTAGGCATTTAGAGCGTATGAAGGGCGAACACAATTGAGCATAAAACGTCCGCCGTGGACGTTACAAACGGGTGAATAGGGTCTATCATCACTTCGTCGAATTCCATTGCGTCTAATAACCACTTGGGTCGAAAACCGTTCGTCTAAAATAAGAGACAGCGAAACAGTAGAAAAAAGATACGATACGGTAAAAAACAGTGGTCTAATTGCCACGTCGGCTATAACCACTTAGTCTATTGTCCTTGATCTAATAACCAGATGTCAATTGCCATTTTGTCGAAAAAACCATTTCGGCTAATATGCAATAGGTCTAATTTCCACTTCGTCTATATCATTTGGTCTACACCCATTTTAGTCAATAACCAGTTGGTATAATAACCATTTAGTCTAACCCATTTTGTCTAACCCATTTCGTGTAATGATCAGTTGGTCTAATTACCCATTTACTCTAAACCATTGTCTAAACCCATTTCGTCTATGATCCATCGGTCTAATTAACCATTAGTCTAAACCCATTTTGTCTAAACCATTTGTCTAATGGACAGTTGATCTAATAACCATTTCTTCTAAACCATTTTGCCTAAACCATTTCGTCTAATGATCATTTGATCTAATAACATTTAGTCTAAACCCACAAAATAAGGATATATGGCCGTCAACGGGAAGATATCAGCTATCTGCACTACAGACGGTACCCAACTCAAAGAGGTCAGGGAATCCAAGTACCTAGGGTCCTACTTCGCCGACAGTAAGAAAGATTTCCTGTCAAGCAAAGGACAAGCTTGGAAATGAATGCAAATAAACTACACCACTATGGTAATCTGGTATCTCCAATTCAGTCAAGCTGAAGTTTTTTTAAGCGGTGAGAGGTATCCCTGTAGGCCCTATGGAGAGTACAAAAACACACCCTGGCCTGAGCACATGTCCAAAAGCAGTGTCCATCTACAAAGGATTTAGTTTCTAAATCCGAAGAGGGTGGACTATTAGTCCTTATAGAAAATGAAGTACTGACAGAGCAGAGGTGGAATAAGTGTCATGCCAACATGGATGCAATACTTAGAAAATTCGAATCCAATTCATAGGATGTGAACTATAAGTCTTGAGGCAACTTTGTCAAGGTAGAATATCGATCATATAATTCTCGTGTTAGATTTCTATTGTTTAAGCGGCATTTATTTTTCACGATGCACTCGGCTCTGTCAGATAATGCAGGGTCATCAAGATAATGACACAGGTCATCGGTAATGCACGCGGGTCACCAACAAGTCACAGCTTCTAGTAGCAACTAGAATTACGTCCATCACACTTGATATCGACTTACGGCTCAATATCAAGTAAATGTTCCGCCTCCTATATATACCCTCTACGAACTTAGTATCTATAATCTATGGTGTCAGTCCTGGACTTAGATAATACTATTGAAAAAAAAATATTGGTTCTCGTATAAGTATAGTTGAATTCACATGCGCCGGACCATTTCAAATATGGTGGATTTTGCTACTGTTTCTTCTGAAATGCGTAATCTTAATTAACGAGAACAAGCTTTTGTACTCTCAAAGGGACGATACTTGTGATTAAATATTGGATCTTAAATCATAAAATCCTATGTTATAATTTGTCAAGTCGAAAGCCGTTCAGAAAGTTTAGCTGCTAACGTAGATGACGTCAGCGCGAGATTTGTGGGGCGCACCAGTGTAAAACCGCACACGTGGCTTAAAGCGACGGCGTTTTTACACAACTCGCGCACAAAGATGGCAACCTTGACGCGTTGAGTAAAAAACTGGTCATGTTATGACATTCACTGCACGGAGAAATGGACTATATCATGTTGCTATAAATGGTAGGGCCCAACGAAATTAAGTATACATTCAAGAAAACGAAATTCAAAAATAAAATCGTTTTCAATGCAGAAACCAATCATGTTGGTACTGCTGTCTGCGTGGTCTTTTACATCTAATACAGGGGGCGTGGGTGGAATTGGTAGAAAAAAAAATCAATTGCATTTATTATGCAAATCGTCACTGATGGTTTGTTTTGAAAAAAGTAAGAAAAAACATAAAAACAATACAAATTTCTTTCAATTTCATTGACGCGTTTCATCACTAATTTTGTGTTTGTTTTTAAAGTGCCAGGGAGGTGCGAGAAAGATTAGCCACGTTAAGTGTCTAGAGAGTCGTGATCTTTTTCGCACTTCCAGATCATTTTCAAAACAAACCTAATAAAAAATGAATTGCGTCAAGGTCTATTTCGCACTATTATAGAGTATACTTGGACATGTTGGAGACGAGGAAGAAAATTACATTGAAAAATATTTTTAAAAATACCTCAAAATTTTGATAAATATGTTAATATTAATGTTAATGTAATGATTGATACTATTGTTTTCTCAAAGTATATAACGGATAAGGACCACGCCTCATTGCATTCGACAGGATAATTGAACTTGACCGTATGGGTCAGTGCAGGCAGCCCACGACCCTTCGGGTCTCGGGCTGCCTGCCTGACCCATACGGTCGCGTGCGATCTATCCTCGCTGCACTAGGCTAAGTCCTTATCCTTATCTTACTCCTTTAAAACCAGATTGAAAAATCATCTAAAAGATTGAGTGAGTGAAAGTCTAAAAGTTGATTGAAAATTCATGTAATTTATTTGAATTTCGATCTTTAAGACTGATTTCCTCATCTTAATTTGGACTTTTCCCTCACCTCACTCTTTCCATTAAGCGAGTAGGAGTTATGTCCAAGTCCGACGAGAGCGGACAATAGTCCGTAGGAAACTATTGTTCCCTTTGCAGGTAACTATACTGGTTCATTTTCCGAGGAATGTAAGAATTCTAACTCTAACAAGATTTCACTCATTATTACTAGTCAGTGCAGTCTGATTAGATTCCAGAAATAATAAAGAATAATGAAAAATAATTTAAAAACAAACTAAAAATTGGCATTTTCAGCTACCAAGAAGAAGAAGTGGATTCTTCCAAACCTTAATAATTATTATAATAACTAATTAAACATGCTCGCATAACAAATAAACTTAAATACAAAAAAGTGCCACAGATTTTTATTTGAGCAGTTCAAAAATAGTTTTAATTGTATCTGTTGCTACACTCTAAGAAAATAAATGTACTTAGCATTTTCCCCCGGGCGGCCCTATACTGGACCCTCATATGAAATCCTCAAATGGTTCATAAAATCTGAGAACCCAAAAAAGGTTCTAACAGAACCATAAAATGTGCTATACAGCATTTAAATAACTCGCTTATTAGCTGAAGAACCTTAATCCTTGTCTTACAAGCTTTTTTTTTTAAACATGGTTTACCAAGCGGGTGGGGTGACGAGCGGGCGTGTGTTAACCACCTCCCTTTGGGATTTCGATGCGTATGATTTTTATATCAGTGGATATTAGGGGTTTTTTCCGTTCCATTGATACCAAAATAAGTACCCACATACCTATTATGGCGTCACAATGACGGTCATAACATCCACGAATCGGCCAAATGGGTATTTTCTAGAGAACATAGGCAAAGTTCAATTTTGCGCATGTGTTTTTGAAAATAAGGGTAAATTATGTAAATGCCATGTTTGGAATGTATTCAGGATGTAAATACTCTGGAAGGAATGATTACAACATTAAAAATTGAGAGATTTAATTATATATAGGCCTATCTCTTAAAAAAACACGAGGCTACTATTCCGTGGCCAGAGGTCAAGACGACTACCCCTAGGACCACAATCCCTGGACTATTTCTCTAGGATATCTCATTTGACACCGTTATATAATTTGTTTATGTTTTCACAACTGTAAATTTATTCCCGGGGAGGGGGGGGGGCACTTTTCAAAGGTGGATATGATGCGTGAACACGGACTTACAAATGCCCCCTGAACAGCATTTCCATTCCCATCGACTAAAAGAACATACCTAAACAATTATTTTTTGTCAGTCGTTGCTAACCCTAACAGTAGCATGCATTGCGTCATTAATATCAAAAAGCAGCCTTTATTGTCCTTGTATTTGCTTGCTTTACAATATTTATGATGGTTTTGATCTCTCCTGCTTAATGTGAGTATTACATAACCTCAGTACGTGCATCACAATTTAAGGTTAAGAAAAACAATACTTTTTTAATTATTTTTATTTACAAAGACTGTCGTAGCAGACTGGACAAAATGTGTCCCAAGATACTAGTATGTGAAATCATGTTCCAAGCATAAGGAAATTTAGTTCATATTCCTCGCCCGGGGGGCCACTCCCAGCTTTAGGTGCCACCCATGTAAGTCTGTAAAGACCCCCCATTTGCAGCAGTCGCTGTCACCCAAAGACCCCATATATTTTTGCAAATGTCACACAAAGACCCATACTTTTAAAAGTCCCAAACTGTCACCCAAAGACCCAACACTGTCCAAAGACTCCTATTTTTTTATTTTGGTGAAATTTTTGCCAAATTGTCTAAAATTGGCAATTTCACGCACGCGAAACCCCCTATTTCGGGGCATTTTGGCGGTCTCTCACCCAAAGACCCCTATTTTTTTTTTGAGTCACCTGTCAACCACCGAATGCCCTTGTTTTGAAGTGCCAGCCGTACACACCCATAGCCCTTTCCGTGTGATTGCCCCCCCCCCCCCCCGATCTCTCAGTGTTTAATTTGTCAAATAATACACTGTGATGTTTTTGGTTGGAAAATGAACATGAGCTGGCAACTAAAAGTTTATAAACACGATTTACCAACCCTACTAAGTTTCACCCATAGGTTAAAATTTGAAATTAACTTTCTAGACTTTAAGGCAGGGGTTAAAGATATTAGGCAAACGCGAAATTTTTTATTGTATTTGACCACATTTTAATTTTTTTTCGGCCGATAAACGGTCCTCCTTTTTGAGTGTTTTTTAAAGATTTTTCCCAATTGAGTAAAAATCTGAAATAATAATAATGATAATAATAATAAATAGTAATAATAAGAATGCGCCAAACCCCATTGGTAAAGGCAATGGCGCGCGGTCTTCTGAGACAAATTTGTTTTTGTTGTTGTGTGTTTTTGTTTGTTCTGGCTATAATGCGCACAGTCTCTTATCATGAAACTAGTGGATATTTTTGATCCGAACGAGATGTACTACGGGTAGTCCGTAAAAGGTCTCTTTTTTCAGAGATTCGACCCCCCAAAACATTTTTTTCAGGCCATGATCAACCGAAAGGAGCACTTTCTGATGGCTAGTCAGCTAGGGCGGCCTGAAGCTAAGGCTAACCCCATGCAACCAACGAAAGTATTCTTATATTATTATTATTATTATATATATCGTGTGTTTGTGTGTCCTGCCTGCTGCGTTTTCCTCGGTTTTGGTTTTTCTTGCATTAAGACCCCAATGGAATTAAGTTTTTTTTAAATGCTTTTTTGGGCTTATCCTTGGGTACTCCTGGTTTATGAAATGAAATCATAGGCTTTCATATTGAATATTTTGTAATCATTTTTGTATTTATTTTATCATTTTTTAGCTTAGAAAAGCTGTTTTCAAGAAAAAGTCCCTTTCATCTTTTTCCTAAACCGCATTTGGCCAACATAGGCTGTGTTCTTGCTATTTATTTATATAAAAATAAACGAAAAAAAAGAATGCTCCCACTACCAAAATACAAAATTTTACTTGCAACAATGTTCGGTTATACAACAGATTTGACAAGCATAAAATTATGAAAGGTCACTGCATTTCAACATATCACAACTTATGTTTGAAATGTGTGATGGCAATGTTTAAGAAAAGCTAGGAAACATATAAACGGTCTGAAATTCGGAAATAATCTGGCAATATGCTCATTTCGTGTTTGTTATTTATATTTAATATTGTGCCCTTTGTTTATACATGCATTAGACAATGAGGAGTATACGAAATGGTCATTAGTCAAAATGAGGAGTAGACGAATGGGCATTAGACGAACTGGCATAGTCGAAATGGTTTATACAATATGGTGATTAGACGAAATGGTCAGTAGACGAAATGACATTAGACGAAATGGTTTTTAGCCAATCTGGTGATTAGACCAAGGGGTCCTACGAATGGCATTGAAATGGTTTTTAGACAATCTGATATTAGGCCAAATTGGGCATAGACAAATGGCATTCGACTTAAATGTTTAGACAATCTGATGATTATACCAAAGGGTAGTAGACGAAATGGCATTAGACGAAATTGTTTTTAGACAACGTAGTGCATTCTACCAACTGGACATTATACAAATGGTATTAGCCGATTTGGTGATTAGACGAAATGGTGGTTTAGTCTAAATTGTTAATAGACAAAATGAAAGTAGAGTATGTGGGTATTAGACTTTGTGATTTATATACACAATGAAATTAGACTAGCTGGAATATTAGACGCAATGATATTAGACGAAGTGGCAATTCCCCAGTAATCTTTGGATTTACTTACGGTCACCAGCCTGGTATCAGCTCAGGTATTGTTGACAATTTCGATTCGTACTTTTTCGTATTTTAATACTTTCGCCACATGATTTGCCTACCATTCTAAGTTTAAATTTTAGTAATACAAGTTTCAGGAATCTATCCAACAATTTTACTACTTCTTCGTATATTCTCTTTGTTTGGTACATGTTGCAAAAACTCGATAAAAACTATAACAGAGCGACGGTAACTGGGGACGGTAACTTAGCTTGAATTTGAACTGAGTCTTATTTTCCATGATTCATAATACAGTGTGTGCTAACATTTGCAACAGGTTTCCATCAAATATTACACGTGACGAATTGCAGTGGTTTAAACCCTCGTCTACCTGAGCCTTTTTTGTAACAAACTCCCGAAGGG
>JAMKCH010075127.1:0-10980 GCA_023653785.1 Ophioderma brevispina
TATGCATGCAGGTTATTTCGAAGATGCACTCTTTTTTGGCCTTGCATTTTAAATTTTTCATACTACGATTAGTATCTAAAGTTATTATGCATATGTTTGACTCATGTTCTTTTTCTTCTTTTAACATGCCGTGTTCATCACCCGATGTATTCTGTTCTGCCACAGCTTCAGAACTGTTTTACAAGCTAAGTCAGTTTAACTCTTCAGGAAAGGCACTTTTTGTCTGATTGAACTATATTCCGAACTCACATTTATATATCTGTATGTGGTCTTATGTCTGACCCTGGTTACACTAAAAAATCACAGGGGGATATGTTGCACGTCCAACTTTGTTTTTTCAGTTTACCTTCCATGTACTTCTTAAACTATTTGACTCCGTTCAAAGAATTTGATGTCTATTAATGGCTAGAGCCGCTCTTTAAGATAAAACCATTTCCGGCCCTATTGGATTAGTATATTATGTGATTCCGGTCGAAAACCTTCAGGTAGGTAACGGGGGATACGGCGGGAGGGGGGGAGCCTACTCAATGAAAATGGATCGCTATAAATTTAAATAGTAGAGAAGTGAAACACCTGTGGGGCTCAAATTGCATATACACCTGTCCTGATGATAGACTAACTCATGATACAACAAAGGTTCCACTTATGTACTAATTATTATAATTAAGATGTTAAATATATACTAATTTTGATCACTTTTGGGGAATGTTCGGCCCGGGCTGTATATATATCCCCAAAACGAGGTAAGAACTTGGATTAACTTGATTTTAATTATCTTTAAAATCTCTTCTTTTAATCCATTGGTAATCCCTAATAAAGCTAATTAAGCCTAATGAACATTAATAAATTTTAAAATATTTCAATGACCAACGCCCATCTGTCATCTTCAATTCACCAAAATTGTTGGCATTTGGGTGGGACCTGTATGGAGTCATGAGTTTAGAGACATTTTATGAGTATTCAATTCAAACAAGAAAAGGTTGTGTTAACATGTAGTATACAACTAAAGCCCCCCATGATTTAATTTGGTTATAGGAATCGTATGATTCATGAAAACAATACACTTGTACTTAGGGTTCAGGACCTTGAAGACATTTTGTGCCAATAGCCGCCAATCTTATTTGTGCAATTTTTCAGTAGGAATTTGTAAATGTCAAACAGGTTTAGGAGCTAATGTGAATCAATTTCACTAAGAAATGGCCCCTTGTACACCGTTAAGTTACCATATAGGTTTGTCATCTCTGCCAAGTAAGTGGTACATACAGGGTGACTTTTTTAAATATTTGCCTATTTGAACCCTTTATATACATGGATCACCCTGTATAGTATACATGGATCACACCCTGTATACTTAAATATTTGATCATAACTTGGACAGAAACCAATCCTATGTATTTCTCTGCAGAAATATAGCATTAGTACTTAAATAAAAGAAGTTAAATCTTCAAAATGACCTTTTTTGTCAACAATATAGTTGAATTTACCACCCTGATGTTCAACAAAACAGAACAACTTTAGTTATCTCCTTTATTATTTTTGGAGGGGCCCCCCTTTTTGTCATGTTCTTTCCCAAAATCCCACATCTCTTCACATTTTTTGACAAAACATTGACCAAGTATATGAAAGGACAAAATATGTAATTTTTCTTAATTACACCCTATAGGAATTTTTTAACCCACCCTGAATATTGTCTCTTTTGGGCCATATCTGACATCCTTGTAGTATAAAGCTTCCAAAAATGTATACTTATATACAGTTACATGTAAGGAATAAATTTGTGTTGAAGTAATACATATTGGATGCTTTTTGTCATTTTGCACTGTGTAACATTTTTGTGCCCAGTTCATGACATATTGCCATGTAATGTTTTTACAGCATATCCCATAGCAAAAATGAAAAAAAGTATCCTGGCACAGTTCCGGGAACTATAGCGGGATAGTTTCGCGGTACTATATTTGCTGTCATATTTGAAGGTACCCAAAAGTATCCACAAGCGGGTACTTAGGGATATATTCCATTAGCTATACCCGCTAGTGGATACTATTCAATACTAGGTATCTGAGTGGTGCCACAAGCAAATAGCTAGTATGACATATGTGCCTGGGTATCCCACTAGTATCTGAAAGGGTCATCCACTAAGCGGATACCTTAATTATCTGAAGGTACTCCTCCTAGTGGTACCTTCAGATACTACATCTGCAAGAGTAACACAATCAAATGCTAAGCATATCACATGATCAAACCAGTGGATACTATTCAGATACTTGGTATCTGAAGAGTATCCAGAAGATCCTTGAACAAGGAATATGATTGGTCATCTCTTTACTCCCTGTAACTTGATATACCAAGTTCAAAGTTCAACCAATTTCAGAGCTAGTACAACACCTGCCATGTACCACTAGTAGTCTTCTGCAGTTCAGTGTGAATTACACATGCATGTAGTGACTTGCCCACGGTTGTTACCCCTGAATTCTTCATCCCCATGGATGTTAATCTTCTACATGGATTCTGTATGGGGACATGCCTAGCTATTATCTGTGCTGTGAGTGCTACTCTGCATGTCGGCTTTAAATAATCTATGACAGGTGAGTTGTGCACAAAAGAAACCCATACATTTTGTTCAACTAAAGCTTCTTGCATGGCCGCCATATAGCGAGCTCAGATGAATGATACATGTAGGCCTATTGTTGATCAATTGATGCATGCATGTTTATGATAACTCTTTGCAGTTGGCTAATTTGTTGCAACACGGCCTGTATAGAACCCTACCTTGTTGATAGTTTTGATCAGTTTGTTTTAAAGCTACATGCATACTATACTTCCTGTATTTCATGGATGTATCTCATTGTGAAGTGATGAACTTAAATGTATTAACTGCAACTATTCTACCTGAACCTCTTTAGAGTGCTCCACATAACATAAGGAAATTTCAACTATAAGAACAACAATGGCCGCCCTTCTGGGGGCGTTTTGGCGGGGAACTGACAAAGACCACTGGAATAAGGTTGCTATCGGAATAGTATCGGATACTATAGTAGGCGGATGTATCGGCTACTAGCGGGATATTATCGGTAACAGTAGCGGGATAGTATCCTATACTAGCTACCCGTAAATAGGGATACTGTTTCCGATACTCTCCAGGCCATAGACCATATTATATGGACACAAAATTTGCATGTGAAGACTATCCCGATACTGTTCCGGTAGCATATCGGATACTATCCCGATACTGTCTATATTTTGCTATGGGATATACAAGTTATTTCCCTATTTCTTACAGCCATAAAAATAATCACAATGGTCAATAATAAAATTATAAATTATGCTACAGTGTTGTTCAAGTGTTGGAATACTTTTTGGTATATCTTGTTCAAAAGCCTTCACCCACCCTTAAGGCCAAAAAAAAATAGTTTGTCTCAAATCTGATGAGTGGCTTGAAAGTATGCGGTATGGCGGTAATTTTTTTTTTTTTTTTAATTTTCACATCAACTCTTTTTTGTGCTCCGGCAATACATATCTGTGCCAGCACCCACTGATCGCAACTTTCACCCGTGCTCTTGTACATACACCATGGTATCGAATTCCGCAGTCATGGCAGTATCACCATCAAATCAGCGATTTCCTGCCTCAGAACCACACATGGATTTCCCCAAACAAGATTTTCAATTGAAATATCTTTAAGAGTTTTTGTTCTTATCAGTTTTGTGGAAGATCCATTTGTTTAGTTTGCGATTTCACTTTAACTTTGAGAATAACTGTAGCCAATCGTTACTTTCCGAATCGCATTTATAACCTCTACGTTGCAATTGACCTATGAACCCACCCCCTCACACCACAGTAATCAAGTGCCCCACGGCATTAAATACACGTAAATGTTAATGCGCGATTTTTGAACTGAGGCGGCAAGATTTTGCAAGGAATCATATATCATGTTTTTGCAACATTCGATAAAACTTAATATGTATTTAATGCATTGGGGGTCATCCTTTGGTTTTTGCGATATGCGACGCTAAACAGCCACTTTATTGCCAGTTTCCCACCCGTATCGACCTCAACACTTTTAAACGGAGTATATTGCCAATTTATTTTGGTTGGTGGAAGTGTTTTCACTTCGCACGCTGGTGCCCAGTAAGTAGCGTCATGCACTCAACGCAACGTAAAAATAGTCAGTTCACACACCACCGCCGAGAGTCGCAGATTGCGTGAATTGTGCATTTGTCCCCAATTCCAGTTTTCAAACAAAAATTTTGGAGTTTCATGACTTTTTTTTTTGAAATAAGTTTTTTAAAAAATAAAAAAAAGTTCCGCATAACTTTTTGAATTTCGTGCGAAATTTTACAAACCCCGCGTCAGCCTTTGAAGACAACCCATTTTTTTTTTGGCCTAACCAATATTAATCCTGAAAATGTGTCCTTCCCCTCTCCAGCCTAACAATTGCTTGGTGGGGAAATAGTCTGGGGGAGGGGTAATACAACACAAATAACCAATGAACCATAAACGGGGACATGCCCGCAGACATCGGTCTCATTTTCAATAACCTTCGGGTATATTAATGACCCCTATTTTCTTGTGACAATTTTGGTATAGCAATGGGTCCCATTTTTTCACAATTTTTCTCAAATTTGTTGGGAAATTAGTCCACTTTCCTCATTGCAAGCCAAATTTAATCCGAAGAATTGTTATGAAAATTAGTCCCCCCATTTTCCCTCAATCGGGAGTCAAACTTTCCCAATTTGGGTTAAATTTTGTCCAAATATGCATCACTGGAATAGCGGTGGGGTCCCTTTTTTGCCAAAAATTGTATAGATTATGTGTGCGACTTTGCAGACTCGCGGAGGCACGTCCCTTACCCAACAAACTGGACAGACACCCCCAGAGGCATGGATAGGAAAAGACTTAAAGATTCCCACTATTCCATACTTCTCCAAGTTTGAGAAATAAATAGAGCAAGTAAGTGGAACCCACCTACAAAGATTGTTCAAGCACATTTAACTGAGATTTGTTTTGGTGTTTTGGAAGTGACAGGAAGAGCTTTTTTTAGATACAAATTTCTCTCAATTCTCTCAAATTTCACGGATCGGTTGTAGACCACCTAAAGAGAAACTTTTGTAGGTTTATTGGGAACAACCAAGTACAAAAAAAAAGAAAACCGCTAACTTTTTTTGAACGTGGCTGCTATCGTAATTGTCCCCCATAGAAAACTCTTTGAATTTCTGTCATGCACGACAGAAAATAACAAAATCATCATCTTATCACATAAAAACGGCATATTCCCTCAGGTGTGATCTATACAATTGGTAGCATTCCAAATATGCAAAAAACAGGGTGTCACAAAATTGGGGGGCACTACTTTCTGGAAATCTCCTATGTCTCTTTAATGTTGCCGATCAGTACGAAAAATTTAGTATATATAAATATTAACCAAAAAAAAAAAAGAAATAACTTCTTTAGTGTCTAACTTTAGCCGGATCTACAATTAAAATAGAAGTGTGGGAATCCTTCTTTATTACTTAGCCGGATCTAACCAGTAAGGCAAGAGGTCCGATCATCCTTACCAGTCAGGGTGCAGCAGGGGTGGAGGTACGTCAAGTTTCTGTTTCCTTTCCAAGCCATCTGACAATTTTTTTTGTTGTTCAAAAATTTGGTCAAGAGGCTTGAACACAGAATTCTCCCTCTATTCCGATAAAGATTTAAACTAAGATTTTTCCCTGAATTGCCATTTTTATTTCAAAAATCATTCTTAGAGGGGTGTGTTCAATTTGGTTTTAGGATCAAACACATGATTTTCAATATGAAAAGCCATATTTTCTTCCTTCATTATCATCCTGGAACTTAGCCTTTTAAATCGAAGCCATTCCAGAGATAGAAGGGGAAAAAATAACACCTGAAAGTGCTACATACCCGACGCTGGTGGCCAAGCCTCATTCAATATACAACCTTGCCAAAAATAACAAAAGAAATTACAACAATACGAGTGCAAACCAAAACCAATTTGGGTGCTTTTGATGTGAGTCGGTCATGGTGTTCATAATTAACAACCTTATCCTCCCATATATATGCATACAAAAACATCAGAAATAAACCCTTTTATAGTTTGATTCTCATTTGAGTTCTTTGGCATAACAAAAAAATTTGTTTGTTTGGCTTAAGAACCCGACCGACCCTAAAAAAAAAAAAAGTTTTTATGCAATTAGCACACATTAAAAAAAATATTCTGCTGACTCCGACCATTATTTTCATCCACAATTAAAAAAACAAAAATATTTTTTTTAATTTACAACACAAGACAAAAAAAAATACAAAATAGGACAACCAAGCAACTACAACAAGTCCAAATAAAAGATCTTCGCTATGTCATTGAAAAAAGATTTAAATAGTAACATCTTGTACTCATTTTTAGAATAAAACATTGAGATATCTAAAAAAAAAAACAATCTCTGGACGCGACGCCAACCGCCCAATACCCTGATATTTTTTCTATCTTCGGTTACGCCAAAAACATTTTTTTTATGCCTTACTACCAATGTTTTGAAATAGACATATCACCCTTGACAACATCAATTTCTGAATTTTTCATCAAGATTTCGTCTTTTTTCGTGTTAAACCAAATGGCGACCTCTAAATTTTGGATTTTTGGCTGCCCTCCTCTGTCTCACAACTGGTGTATGAGCACTGTGATTTCATTTATTATTGCATTATCAAACCACAGGAGTATTAGATGCAATCAGTGTATTAGCTGTATGAGAGGTCAATATACTCTAACTGAGGTAAAAAAAAAAAAATCAACCACACCTTTAGGCTCTATATGACTGACAATGATGGCATCACTAGGGACCATTAGATTTCGTTCCATGCATGAGCATATTATATGTTTTGATGCAATTTGATGCAGTGATAGTAAACCAGGTGGGGAGAGTGCAACCCTAACGAAAATCCTTTTGGTGCTTATTAGATGAAAAATAAATACTTTTGCAGTGCAAAGTTCATAGGTTTTGTTTTAATGCTTTTCTTCCAGTTAACTTCAACAAACTGCAAATTAAAAGCCACAATTATTTTTTTGATATCGCGATGTTTAATTTGGTCAAATATGTTAAAATCACAAATTAATAAACAGAAACTGAGAAAATTCATAACAAATAATTCCACTAAAAATATTCTGGTCTCCCTACTACTATAGTGATTCATTCATCATGGTTAAATGAATAATTTTAAATTATTGCAGACCACCAGACCCCCAAGGAGAAGAATGGGTGGATTTAGAGGAGGGATGCGGAGCACAGAGCACCTCCAACCTGCTGCGGGAGGTATTATGAAGTAGGTCAAAGGTTACAAGATCATGTATACCCTTAACAGCTTTGTAGTAATATCAATTCCAGAAAAAAGTACCCTAGTTGGGTCATCTGGGCAATTCTGTGGACTGTGGAGAGCAGACACTATGTCTCATTGGATTTGTCTTCTGAAGGTTATACATTCCCAGGAAATCCAAATAGAATGGATGTTGTTTGTGTCAAGTCTAGCAAGGAGGGCCAGAAAGCATTCAGATTTTGGGTTGGTGATGACATCATTTGTGGTACCAGTTGATTTATCACAGAGTAATAGAAAATTCCAGGTGATGTGTCACTGGTAGTGTTTTTTGGTTCTTGTTTTTCTGGCCCTGTTTATTGCAAGGAATGTCCCACCAAGATTTGGAGTAGGTTATCATCTCATTTCCTGGGACCTTTATGAAATTTAGTAGGGTGCAACCCACTCGAAAGTGTTTGCTGAATCCAACTTTTTGTTTTTGCTCTGTATCCACAAGTCATTGGTATGGCTTTGTGGTGGTGTCAGGATTTGTTCAGCTCTATTGTGCTTATCCGGGGCCGCGTGTATCCATGATACGGACTCTCCTACCATGGCCCGCTATTTGAGGCTGAGACGGATTGGGAATACAGTCCGGGGTTTACAATAAAACAACCCTACTCTTATTCGACACTGACGTGCGATGTCAATACAGTTGTGATTTCTGTACACGGGACCGATGGCTTAACTTCCCCTCCGAAGGACGGGATGCTTTCATGATCCATGTGCCCAATTCCAAGTGAACAGGAGGAGAGCGGTATTCTGGATTAATCAATAGCTGGTATAACAGATCAAATCCAGAAATTGGTAGTACCCGAATAAATCCCAGCAAGTGCACGACCCCACAGGGATTAGAACCCGGGAATTTGATGGTAAGTTGCGCCAGAGGCAAGCACCCTAACCGATAGGCCACGCTCTCCACTAATTTCAAAGGGGACTGATCTCAGCCCGAATTTCAAGATTGAATTATCTATTTTCCATTTGGACTTGCATGCGATATCTCAAGAACCATGTACTAGAATCATGAGTCATTTGATAGATAACCCTCTTCAAGGTCTACATCAAGTTTGCAGAATGACCTTTGACCTAATTTAAAGGTGCAACGAGAGATTTCAAATAACAGGTATCCTTAAAAATAAAAATGTATAATCGAGCTGAGAACCGTTTCTTTGTCAAAAATTGTGAAATTTATAATTTCCTATAGGAAGGAGCAAATAGGAAATTGAAGCTATGTTTTCTATTGAAATATATACAAATCACCTTTTGTTTTCATTTGAAGTTATTTCTGTAACCAAATAAAAGGTAGGGAATATATTGCGTGTCTAATCTATATGAAATCACCCCATATCACAGAAAATATAGACAACTTGAAATCCCTCATGGCACCTTTAAAGGTATAAGGTCAATATATATCCACAATTGGATTCTTGATTGCAATATGTAAGTGCAGTTGAAACTTGTGTGGTAGATGGCCGGCCCCTTACAAGTCTACATTAAGCACGCAGGAGAATAACCTTTTGCAATTTCATGGTCATAAAGTCAGTTTTCACAATATTTAAAGAACTGCAGATCAGATACCTGGATCATGAGATATTTCCTTGATAGACCAACAAACACCCACAAAATATTGCTCCAAGCCAAAGGGTTTAAAGCAATAATAGCACATTGTTTTTGAAGAGTGCCCCCCCCCCCCATATAAAAAAAATGAGATTTTGGCACAGTTGCATTGGTAATTGGCTAGTAAACTATACATGTTAATGGTAAGACTCAAATTCTCTCTGTGTTGCATAAGAAAGAATTTTTAATAACAATAATATAGGAGATCCCAATAATAATTCAACTGCTGTTGAAAACATCATTCCAATAAAATAGCTGGGAAATAGCACCATGTAATAATGGACAGACAGAAATTTCCAGCGATGCCATTGAATTAGGGATCTGGATCACTAATTCTAATTACAAAATCCCTTCTATGATGCATGCACACTTTTGGGCATTACCATTAACAGGTGTAGTTTGCTAGACAATTAGCTACACAACTGTGCATAAATCTCACAAATGTGAAAATTGGGGGCGCTCTGAACTGTTTTTTGTGTCAACAGCAAGAGGGCACATAGGAATTGCTTTGGTAGTGTGTAGGCTTTTTGCCCACTGTTTCCACATCTGCACATTTTCATACTCGGATACAATGGTCCTTTGGGTAGTTCCCTACAGACATGCAAAAATCTGATTTTTGTGTCGCCTGCCCTAAGGCAGGAAGACACATAGGGATCACTTTGTCCACTGTTGTTGTTGTGTCGCCTGCCCTAAGACAGGAAGACACATAGGGATCACTTTGTCCACTGTTGTTGATGTCTGTTGTTGTGTTAACATTTGCTTGTAATATCCACATACTTTGATGGATTTAAAGGGATTAGCAGCGATTTGCAAATCCGAAACATCGAAAAAATCATCAAAATTCATATTTTTGTATTTTTGTTACTGGCATGGATATGCAAACATAACCTGCAAGTGGTTGGCTTGAAATCCGCGTATTAAAGACAAGGCAGTACTTTTTATCCGATTCTTTAATTTCTATACATGCGTATCAAAATTCCGACTTGAGATCAAAAAAGCCTCTCTCGGTGAATATCCCAGATTTTCAGCGTGATATTGTGCACCATGATCAATAGTTTGACCTCATACAAACACAAAGGTGGTTGATCTTTGTTTATGCTGTGCTACTGTAAACCACAATCAGCTGTTTGTTGTAGATTTTGAGACGCCATCGCTGTATGTCTATTTATGGGAGACGGTATGACAAACTTTCTCAAATACTTCATTTTTTTCACTATTTGGTGGTTTGTTTCTACATTAAAGCAGTTATATGGAATTGTACACACTTATCCCTGATTTATAAGTTAAAACGAATGCATTTCCACATTTTTCGATTCTCTCGCAATATCGCTGCTAATCCCTTTAAGGGCAGTGTGAACCTTGAGTTTCCGAATATCTATTTTAGTTTGTAACTTTGCAAATATTTGATTATTGTATGTAAAAGTATACATTTCTAGAAAGAAAATTAGACGATGAACCCGATGATGGCATCAGATTAATGTAAAACTTTCTGTATTTTGAGAAAAATACTAAAAAAATGTGATTTTGCCCCAAAATATTCAGACAGCATAACAAAAACAATTTGAATCGTCATGATTTCTTATGTTATTTTTTAGAAACAAGACAAATTTGTCTAGGGACGGTTTTTTCATTTTTTAAAAATAGAGCTTACTTTTCGAAATATAAGGGAAAATGTCACAAAAGTGTGATTTTTACCTTTCTTTTCTAAAATTTGAGTATATATTGGAGAATATCTTTAGTTAGAAATCGAAAAATGAAAAATTGAGAAAACCGTCCGTAGAGAAGACCGATTGCTATCGTAGGAAAGTTAAACCGTACCTTTTACTTTGGTATTTTTGGAGTTATCTTGTCTGAAAATTTGCCAAATTTTGCGAAAATTGAACATTGAGAAAATCCGTATTTTAATAAAAAAGTGAATTTTCACGCCATTTCAAGCTGTCTCTTTCTCAAATAACTTTACCTTTTAACTTCAAAATTAAGTATGTTGTGCAAGTGATGAAAATACATCTTTATGCACTTTTGAAT